>CAVNZG010000391.1:0-51114 GCA_963693315.1 Diogma glabrata | reverse complement strand
GATTTTTGTTGTTTAAGTTTTTTAGTTTATTAATAATTAAATTATATATAATACATCAAATGAGGATTAATTAATTCGAAGAACTCATTTAGGGTACGGAAAATGGAACACTTATGGTGAGACTTCGGTATCTGTTTCAAATTCTACCCGATTTTCTCACAAACTATAAAAGCACCATCAACTCGAAATTTACCACAGTTGCAAATGCAACAAATATTTGTTTTTATCTGTATTTTATGGACATAGATAAGGAGATAGTAAAACAAAAGTTTTCTTTTAGAAATCGAGTTTGGTAAAAAAATCGAAATAATTGAGAGTGAAAATTTTGAAAAAAATTATTTTTGACCTTGGCTAGTGGGATGTCATGTCATATGAAATATAATTTTAGGTAGATTTCATATAAAAATCTACCTATTGCAATGGGCTTCATCTCGGAATTTCGGAAAAATTTTGATGCCAAACGACTATATGTGATAACCGGAGACGGAAAAACAAAAAAAAAAAACTTATATATATATATATATATATATATATATATATATATATATATATATATATATATATATATATATATATATATATATATATATATATATATATATATATATATATATATATATATATATATAGATATATATATATATATATATATATATATATATATATATATATATATATATATATATATATATATATATATATATATATATATATATATATTAGGGTGCTTTTTTTTGGGGCGACAATTCTTTTTTTCTGGTGCCCCACCGAAATTTTGTTGGAAATACCCAAGAAAACGTCCTCCTAAAATATGAGCCCTCAAAATTAATGTTTAGCACTCGGCCTTTGCGTTTGAATATTTTCCATACAAAATACATGTAAACTTTAGTGTTTTTAAAAACAAAAATTACAGCTCAGCGGCATTTTACACTATTTCAAAATGGAAAAAAGCAACTAACTCAGGATTAAATTATCTACAAAAATGCTTATGGAGATGTAACTGTAACTTACACCGGTGACACAGTACAGATCACTAAAGTTAGTTTTATTTGAATTTCTTGTTCTTTTGTTTTTATTTCATAAATGGCTAAAGCTACAGGAAAAATGTCCATAACAAAGTTATAGTTAATTAAGTTTCCTACAAAAAACTCATGATAACCGAATCTCTATGATGGATATTTCCTGAGATAATAAGCTTTTATTAAAATGGATGTTTTAAGAGATTTTCGTAAGTTCTAAAATAATAACCGCAAGTTCTAAAATAATAAATGTTTATTATCTCGAGAAATATCAATCATAGAGATTCGGTTATCATGAGTTTTTTGTAGGAAACTTAATTAACTACAACTTTGTTATGGACATTTTTCCTGTAGCTTTAGCCATTTATGAAATAAAAACAAAAGAACAAGAAATTCAAATAAAACTGACTTTAGTGATCTGTACTGTGTCACTGGTGTAAGTTACAGTTACATCTCCATAAGCATTTTTGTAGATAATTTAATCCTGAGTTAGTTGCTTTTTTCCATTTTGAAATAGTGTAAAATGCCGCTGAGCTGTAATTTTTGTTTTTAAAAACACTAAAGTTTACATGTATTTTGTATGGAAAATATTCATACGCAAAGGCCGAGTGCTAAACATTAATTTTGAGGACTCATATTTTAGGAGGACGTTTTCTTGGGTATTTCCAACAAAATTTCGGTGGGGCACCAGAAAAAAAGAATAGTCGCCCAAAAAAAAGCACCCTAATATATATATATATTTATATATATATATATATATATATATATATATATATATATATATATATATATATATATATATATATATATATATATATATATATATATATATATATATATATATAAATATATATATATATTGTATATATATATAAAACTTATATATATATATATATATATATATATATATATATATATATATATATATATATATATATATATATATATATATATATATATATATATATATATATATATATATATATATATATTTATATATATATATATATATATATATATATATATATATATATATAAATATATATATATATATATATATATATATATATATATATATATATATATATATATATATATATATATATATATATATATATATATATATATATATATATATATATATATATATATATATATATATATATATATATATTATATATATATATATATATATATATATATATATATATATATATATATATATATATATATATATATATATATATATATATATATATATATATATATATATATATATATATATATATATATATATATATATATATATAGGGGTAGCGAAATCCGAAATTCGACATCCACGCCGTGCTGCCTGGGTAATGCTGACAGAATTAGGTTGGTGTATTGGAGACAAGCAGAGTAAAAACTGCTTAGTCAATGACGCTACATCACGGCGAATTGGCGCCTTACAACCAATGCGACTCAAGCGTCTGTTCTCCATGTCAGGGGCGGCTTGGAGCGGGCGTCTGTCTTAAATCAAGCGGCTCGCTATATAAACGTGTAAAAAGGTTGTTTCTGGTGACCTTAATATGCAGAACGGACCGACAATTACGACAATTTGGGTTGGGCCTAAGGTTAACACCCTAACCCCGGAAAAAAACTAATATGTTAAATTTGGTTATCAGAAAAAGAATAACAGACCCGGACAAAACAACAGAATTTTACCTGGACGTGAAAAAGGACCAGACTACCGAATCGGAACGTGGAACGTGCGCAGCCTGAGCGCTCCTGATGCTCTTATAAGTCTAGAAACAGAGGCTGAGAGGTATGGGATGGATATTATTGCTCTACAAGAAATTAAACAGCCGATAATAGGAAAACAAGATTTGGATAGTCACTCTCTATACTGTAGTGGTCATCCTTCTCGAAGAGAATTTGGAACTGGCTTTCTTGTTGGTGCACGCATACAAGAAGCCGTGATGAAATTCATCCCGGTCAGTGAGAGGATCTGCTACCTACGTGTACGCGTTCTTTCCGCATCGATCGATTCATAAACAGACTTGGGTCTCACCGAATGGAAACACTCGAAATCAAATTGATCACGTTCTAGTAACAACACGTTTCTTTTCGAGCGTTCGAGATGTGCGATCCTTTAGAGGTGCATACATTGGAAGTGATCACTTCCTTGTATGTGCAACGATAAGGTTCCACTTCCCAAATCCAGGCATTCCAAAATTCAATCAACGGAAACGTTTTAATATCTCATCATTAAAGAATGCTGAAACAGAAGAGAGATATCAAATCCATATGGCCGAAACTTTGGAGAAATCAGAAACCATTAATGGAGACGTCGATAAGTCATGGTATTTGCTCAAAGATGCTGTGTTAAGCGCTGCTGAGGGAATACTTGGACGACCACAGAACCACTCCCAGAAGCCATGCATGGATCAAACATGCCTTGACGCTATTCAATACAAAAGAGATTGCTATCTGAAGTGTCTACAAGGACGCAACACCAGGTCCACGAAGGAGAACTATAAACTGGCAAGACAAGCCGTTACAAAGCTATGTAGACGAACGAAGAGAGAATGGTGGAAGAGACAGTGTGAGGAGATTGAAAGCTTCAATAAGGAACATCAATCGCGTAACTTCTTTCAACAGGTTAAAACCTTAAAGAAGGGCCCTCAAACTAGATCGACTGCTAGATCGATTCAAAACGAAGATGGGAGCTACAAGTAGACCTTAAAAATATCTTAGATACTTGGGCTGCTTATTTTGAGAATCTTCTCAACTTAAGTGACCAGCAACAAGTCGGGCGACGAGCAAAGCTTATTCGTGCGTCAAAGGTACATATAGACGAACCCACCAAAGAGGAATTCGATGCGGCGCTGTCAAAATTAAAATGCAATAAAGCACCTGGTATCGACGATATAACATGCGAAATGATTGTACATGGTGGTGAAACTCTATCCTTAAGATTGTTTGAACTGGTTCAAATGATCTGGAGGACTGAAACCGTGCCACAGGACTGGAACACAGCTATGCTGATACCAATCCATAAAAAAGGTAATCGCCTACAATGTGCAAACTACAGAGGAATCGCTCTCCTCTGCACAGCATATAAGATCTTTTCCTAGATTTTTCTATCCAAAATCAATCCTTTTGCTGAACAACTTTTTGGAGAATATCAGTGTGGTTTCCGGCGGGGCCGAGGTACCACCGATGCACTTTTTTCGATAAGGATGATTTTGGAAAAGTGTCGAGAGTTCAACATACCTGTGCACCAACTTTTCTTTGATTTCAGGCAGGCCTACGACTCTCTCGAACGAGAGACTCTATGGTCTGCTCTGGTGTCAATAGGAATTCCTGGTAAACTGGTATCACTTTGCAAAATGACAGTACAGAACTCTCAATGCTGTGTACGAGTAGAGAACAAAATATCAAAGTTTTTTAAAGTCGACTCCGGTTTAAGACAAGGTGATGCTATCTCTCCTATACTTTTCAATCTAGCCTTGGAATATGTGTGCCGTCAAAAGAAACTACCGACTAATAACAATATCTTGTCAATAAACTCAGTACAGATGATTGCTTACGCTGATGATGTTGTCATCCTCGGCCGAAGTGAAGCTGTTATGAGTGAGACCTTTAAATCGCTTGAGAGTGGTGCTAGGAAAATTGGTCTGCAATTTAACTACAATAAAACCAAACATATGAATGTTTCAAGAGAGGCTGAGAAGAAAGATTTGATGTGCGGCGATGAACGAATTGAGAGAGTTGAATCTTTTAAATATTTGGGATCAATGCTTGACTCAAACAACAGCATACTTACAGATATTAAAGCTCGAATCGCTGCAGGTAATCGAACTTTCTACTCAATTAAACCTCTATTAAACCTCGATACCGTATGTATCAACTAACACCAAGCTCAAGTTATACAAGACATTGATTAGACCGGTTGTGATGTATGGGTCACAAACGTGGACCCTTACACAAAATGACGAATCGCATTTATCTGTATTTGAGCGTAAGATCCTACGCTACATTTTTGGTCCACTTATGACAGACGATAGAGAGTATAGAACCCGGTATAACTTTGGGATCAGTGACCTTCTTGAGGGTCCTGATATAATAGGTTGTATCCGTTCTAATAGGATTGCTTGGTTTGGGCATGTTCTACGAGCCGATTCACAGTCTGGAATGATTAGAAAAATGTACGTTAGTACCCCAGGGAGTGGTAGACCGCGAGGAAGACCACGACTACAATGGGAGACTGTCGTAATAAACGACCTTAAAAAAATCGGCTGCCATGGTATGTCGGCTGCCATGAATATTCAAAGCTGATTAGCCTGGCAACGCTCCTACATGGAGCATAAATGCCTTAAAAAAAAATATATATATATATATATATATATATATATATATATATATATATATATATCAGTGGCGTTTTCTCTGGGTGTTCTAGTCGTTCGCCGAACGACTTGAGAAATCCATAAAATATTCAAAATGGATAACTAAAATAAATTCAGCTTTTAATATTAAAAAAGAAAGAAATACTTTTCTTGCAATAAATGAAACAAATGTTCATATTTTAATAAGCAAATAGAAAAAAAATACAATTGTTTGTGTAAGCCATAACATATTTAATCTACACTGCATAATACACAACAAAGAATAATTTCCCCTCAAATTCATGTTCATTAGATTTATGAACATAAAAGCAACCGAACCCAATTCCTTGTCTCGCATATATAATTCATATACGCAGCTTAAATGAAGCAAAAAGGAGAATAACTTTTTTATATAGAATAAATGCATTCAAAATGTTCGTAATTTTTACAGAACCCAATAATATTCAATGTATACATGTTTTTATATTTTATATTTAACACTACATACGCATTAAATATTCACTTACAATACACAATAGCAAGAAAACAAATGGAATGAAGTAAATACTAAAGATGTATTTGTTTTAAAATAATCGTTTTATGTTCGTTTAAAAATCAGAACATGGTACGTAATACGTTTTACATTGATTTTAACTGTGTTCGATTTGACTGAAGCAATTGATACAACTGAAAAATTGAATGCAATTGTTGTTGGCTATTCAGTTGTTTCAGTCAAATAAAGGCAGAAGAAAAATAAATGGATATTTGTGTACTTTAGGTTCAAAAACGATCTATTCCACTTTACGAGTTTTCAAGATAAATGAAAAAAACTTTTTATTTTGAAATAATTTACAAACTCGGTGATTTTATTGTTTAATTGGTTTCTTTAGGGATTTTCCATTAATTTGTTTGAAGTTTAAAATAAAGTAGGTAGTCAAGTTAAGCTGGTATTTTAGAAAACATTTTGGAATAGAGACGTTTTGAAACTTACACAATGGAATAAGTTCGTTTATAACTTATTACTATTGGAAAATGTATTTTTTCAAACTTACATTTTGAAATACTATCGTATTGATTGATAATTTGGTTTTCTGCCAAACCGCCGACTTTTCTAATTTCGAAACCAAGAATATTTTACAACGTTGGTTGATTTTAGATAATGCAATAAAACAAAATATTGATTTTTGATATATCTGTATTATAGATGTTATATCTTTTTTAAAATAAATAATAATGAAAAACTATATATGACTATATATGATAAACGAAAGGCATTTAGCGGCACTCTCATGGTGGCATTTTTGGACCTTGTTTGACCCAAAAATATTTTCTGGAAATGTTGTGGCAAGCAATCTCTTGGATAACTTCGACAACTGGCTATAAACGGGTATCGGTTAAGAGGCTAGAGCCTTAACACTGTTCAAATCAAAGTGTTATAACGGCTGTTTAGGACGTAAATTTCTATCATTTTTCAAAAAACCAGATAACTGAAATAAAAAGCTTTTTAGCTATCTGCAATCAACAATGTACAGGTACAACGAAATTTTGCGGTACTTTCACTGTCGTATTTTTTAACCTACACCAAAAACATTTTCTGGAAATATTGGGGCAAATAATCTCTTACTGGCCGTACAACTGACCAAATCCGGTTACCAGTTAAGGGGCTCGAGCTTTAAAGCTGTATAAATCAAAGCATTATAACGCCTGTTTGGGACAAAATTTTGAAACAAAATTGCTGGATATTAAATATTTGAGTATACTTCTATTCTTGTTTGAAAATGCTAAACATCTGCAGTGAAGGGCTCCAAAGTAATCGGTTCCAACAAAAACCAACACCACCAAAAGTTTTCATCAGTTTTTCTTCACGTAAGAACTTGGAAATGGTCGAAAAATCTCAAATGACGGTAAAAATGAAAAATTTTTAATTATTGCAAATGAATGAACACAAAAATTGATTTTTTCCTGAAACAATGAATAATATGATATGTCTTTGTTGATTTTAAGAAGCTGACGTTCTGAAAGAAGCTGAAAGAAGAAAACGTTCCTAAGTTGCATAGTTGTACGTTTCCTCATAATTAATTTTATTTGTAAAGTTTGTTTGATAATTCTGTTTGTAATTAGTGTGTTTACGTAAACTAATCTGATTAATCCGATTCTACAAAAATCTGTCTGACAACGAAATCTACCTATTTCTTGCGGATATCCCACCGCTTGAACTTTGCCAGATTGAATTCAATCGGATTCAATCACACACCGCGGCTGTTCGCTGACAAACTGATTAGCATTTACTTACTGGATAATGGATATAAAAACTGATGCAAGCTGCAATAAAAAATCTACCACTTTAAAACAAATATCACGATCGACTGATATTTGAATACGAATATTTTGAAATAAAGGATTTCGGTGCCAAACGCATATTTTGGAATAGGCATGTTATGTTTTTTAAAGACATGATTCTTATTGGAATAGATTGTTTTTGATTGCAAAACAATTGAAATGGAATAGCTTTGTTTTGTTTCAAAAGCTATGACGTAATAGATTGCTTTTGAATCGTAACTGGAATTTGTCACCCAATTTTCTCAGAAATAGATAAACATTTTTAAATTTTTATTTTACTGATATGTTCAGTTTAATGGAAAGAAACGAAATCAATTAATACATAACTCAAAAATTTTAAAAAGTGGAATTGATCGTTTTTGAACCTAAAGGACACATTTAAAATTTTTTTTTAACCGACTTCAAAAGAGAAGGAGGTTTATGTTTAATTTTGAGTTTTTTTTATGTATGTTCACCGATTTCTCAAAAACGGTTTGTTCGATTTGAATGATTTAAATTTTATTCTATTGAGGTAAGTTTCGAGGTGGTCCCATATTTTTTTCTATATCGTGAAAAATACTGTTTTTCAGAAAATCGAGAAAAACTGTATATTTTTATGTATATTCCCCGATTTCTCCAAAACGGCTCATTGTGTTCTATTAAGGTACATTCAGAGGTTGTCCCATATTTTTTTCCATGATGTGGAAAAAACTATATTTTTTATGTATTTTTGCCGATTCCTTCGAAAAAGCTTATTTTATTTGGTTGGTTTGACCTGCGTTATATTGCTATAGATGCCAAGGTAGTCCTAAATAATTTTTCTTGATAGAAAATATTCCGTTTTTTTATAAAAATCGGAAAACCATGATTACTAGATTTTCATCGATGAATACTTTCCGGGATTTTAAGTTATTGCATCAAAAACGCTTTCTGACATGCTTGCTAACAGACATTTGCTTTTATACACTAAAAATTAAAATATAAAAAATCTTTTTAAAAAAAAAATAGAACCGATTTCAGAAAAAAAAAAAAACACAAGAGAGTGAAAAATAACTCAATTGTGGCTTAGAGATAAAAATTTTGTTATATCTAACTACAGCCAAAAAAATTAAGCCTTTAAACAAAATTATTATATTATAGAAGTTATTTGTTATAATAATTTTTACAATAACTTTTTTAATATAATAACAACTATAATAATTGTAATAATTATAATAACAAATAACTTCTATAATATAATAATTTTGTTTAAACTTTAAAGGCTTAATTTTTTCCCTGTTGTTAGATTATAGATATAACTAAATTTTTGTCTCTAAGCCACAATTGAGTTATTTTTCACTTTCTTGTGTTTTTTTTTTCTGATGTCGGTTCTATTTTTTTTTTAAAGACTTTTTATTTTATTTTGAAAACGATCAACGTAATATAATTTTTCAACAATGCGAAACTATTACCTCAGAACAGTAATAAATTGTGTTGTTTAGCCAAATATCAATAATTTAAATTGCATGGTGGTAATTTTCTTAAATTTGTAAGAGGATTTAAAAATTATTTTAATACAAAGACATGGAAGAGACGTTTTGCATCATTAACGATTTGAAGGCAATATCTTTTGCTGGGCGAACTATAGATGAAAAGAAATGTATATTACGAAATGGAAAGCCTGTACCGGAATTACCAAATATGGAAACCAAATGCACTTCAAAGCGACAAACATTCACTCGGCGTTTAATAATTTCCAGTTATAAGTCACCTGAATGGTTGACAGGCAGCTTACTTTTGAATAAACTGTTTTACTGGCCTTATGTATTGTTTTACAAAACAGTTAGAAAAGTCTGTTTGGAATTTTGACGGGTTTTCGAATTTCATTTAAGCATTGGGATACAAAAGCATGGAAAAAGTAGAACTTAGATTACGAATATGTAGGCATTTAAAACATTGTGGACTATAAGATTAGATTTAATTTTAGATGAGCAAAGTCATATATCAAGACAAAATTACAATGAACTGATCAGACGCAACAGAAATTTGTTAAAGATCTTAATAAATATTGTTTGTTCATTGTGTAAACTCGCATTTAGAGGCCATGACGAAGGCACGAAACATTATAACTATATACAATACACATACTATAAATACATACATATTATAACTACATAACTACATTCAACAAAAACGAACACCTTAAAGAAATATTCAGGAAACGCCACTGATATATATATATATATATATATATATATATATATATATATATATATATATATATATATATATATATATATATATATATATATATATATATATATATATATATATATATAATGATATGAGGTATAACGGAATTTAGCGGCACTCTCACGGTCGCATTTTTCGACCTACACCAAAATAATTTTCTGTGTATGTTTCGGCAAATAATGTCTTGGAACAGTTCGTGAACTGGCCATATCCGGGTACCGGTTAAGCGACTAGAGCCTAAAAAGTCGAATAATCTAGGGCGCTATAACTTCCGTTTGAATAATAAAATTTTAATAAAATTTAAAAATATTGAATATTTGAACCTTTTTTTATCATTTTTATCCAGATGACAACCTTGGCCTTTCAGGTTCCTCAAAAATCAGCTGTTTTTAAAATTTACCAAACTTTGCTGTCCTTGATCTAGCTTAAATGGCCAAGCTCATATTTGAAAACTTTTTCTCACGTACATAAAATATAAATCTTTCCAAAATTTAAAAAAAAAATCGTTCAAGTCTAACGGTTGAGACCCTAGGGCTCATGAAATGAAAACAAACGCAAAAGGCAATGCTTTCATCATGTTTCAGTTTATGTTATTCAAATTCATTTTAACTTTTAAACATACTTTTAAACTATAGACTCAAAAAATTTCAGCTTTCTAACCCAAAGTGTTCCATTTTTATAAGCGTTATAATGAACCTCTTGCAAAAAAAATATCAAGCCATTTAATACCATAGAAAAATTATCAAAATCTCTTTTGTTTTTATTTTTTTTACTAAGTAACCGTTTGAAAAAAGATTAAATAAGAACAAAAAAAACACAACAACAAAAGATGATTTTGAAATAAAATTGTTTTATAATGTTTGATTATAAATTATGTGTGATGGTATAATTGTAGTTGTGACGTAGTTCATTTGATCTTTGGTGGATTTAATATGTTATTAAAAGTAGTTTAAGCCAACTTAAATAAAACTGTTCCGAAATTGTATTGATGGAGTTAGTTCAGATAATGTATTTAATTTGGTTTGATAATTTTTTTGAATTATTCTGTTTCTACTTGTATTTTTATTTAAACTAATCTGACATCTAAATTTATTTGGACACAAAACCGTCTGACCCCGAATTCTACCTATTTCTAGCGGATATACTTGCCGCTGGGATTTATTGCAAATATATTTGCAATATATTTTCGAGCGCACATTTTTCAACTTATTTTCAAAACAGCGAAATTCCTTTCTGTCTCCTCTTTATCTTCCAACATTTTGATCTTGACGAGTGGGGTGTCATATGAAAGGTGAATTTTTCCTTTTCCATAAGAATTTTTTAAGTTATTCTTGACCGTATATTTTTCAATTTATTTTTAAAATTATGCTTTTGAAGGACTAATCGCGTACAAAAGTCTTAGAAAAGAAACGTTTTGCTACACTGCAGCAATTAAATAATAAATGAAAAACATGTAGTTTGACAACTGTAGTTATATCGATCTAATCAAAGCTCAGTAGACAAACCACTTGATTGTCTTAAGGCTAGTCTCCACTGCACGAACACAAACAGCAAACGTTTGCTAATGTTTACTAACGTTTGCTAACAATCTGTCTTCAACACCCCAACATTTTCTAAAAACAAATAACAATTACCAAAACATACGTTAATACATATGTTGAAGTTCCGAAAATTTTAGAATAAAAACTTTGACAGCTGTTATTTTCCAAACAAATTTTATAATATTTTAACAAAAACTATCTTTTGGAGGAGAAAGTGATTTCATCGTGAATAGACGTGTAAATTTTTGCTCTTAATATAATTAATATAAAACAAAATAAATATTTAAATTTTCTCTTGTTCATTTATTAATAATTTATTGGTTATTTTATTTATTGAATAATATCATATTATTATCTTAATAATTTGAGGAAAAATGTGATTTATGTAATTCAAACAGTTTTAATGATGATATTGTTGTAATAAAAAATGATACAGAAAATCATGATGGAATTACAATGAGAAAATATCAAAGTGGATTACCAACAACTACAGAAAAATCAACATTTTTATACTATAAAGTTTTATCAAGTATATGTTTTAATACAATGTAGTTTGTTATATATAAATTAATCGTTCAATTGTTTGTTTTGTTTTCAATAAGTTATTTTTGTGATTATACATGTTTATAAAGACTGTCAAATTGCTTTAGTGTGTTCAAAAATATATATAAAATTTGTTTGAATTGTGAAGCTGACACTGAAATTGAGTGTTGAATTTTGTTAATTTCAATTCAATTCAATTCCTTTATTGAGACATTTTAGAAACATTCATTTTACAAGTATATTTTACAGCGGTTACTAAAAAAAAAAAAAAAAAAAAAAACTAAACATAGTTTGTTTTTATATGTTGGATACACTGAGAGTTGGGGTGATGTTGCAGTCTTTTTAGTCTAGTGACGGCTAGATTGTAAGAGTATTGAAGAATAGGGGTTATTCCCGAATCTTTATAAATAATCTTGTTGTGTATATATTTTTTATTTTTCCTTCTAAATTTGGAGAGACAATGTCTGATGATTTTTCTTTCGAAGACAAGGAGTTCCTTAGCTACTGTGGGACTAATTGTGAACCAGATAGGGCAAGCGTAAGTTAAAATAGGTCTTATTAATGTTTATATACAAGAAGCTTAGTTTTGCTTTCAATATTGTTAGATGACAGAATTGGTTTTAGCAGCGCGGCTGCACCTTTAGCTTTGTTTATAGTGGCTCTCATATGTTGATTGAAACAGTTTTGTTTTGGATATTAACACCTAGATATTTGATCTTATCGACGGTTTTGATTTCGCTATTATTGATTTGGAGAGTTAATTGTTTACTTTCTCGTACAGCTAGATGGTGTCCTCTTCCACTTGAGTTTCAAAAGCAAATTAATTGGCATTTTTCGACATTAATATTTATTCTCCAGGTTTTGTAGAATTTTTGTAT
Source organism: Diogma glabrata (assembly GCA_963693315.1). Lineage (NCBI taxonomy): Eukaryota > Metazoa > Arthropoda > Insecta > Diptera > Cylindrotomidae > Diogma > Diogma glabrata. The sequence goes on along the minus strand of CAVNZG010000391.1, from coordinate 38,212 downwards.
GAATGTAATGTGTTTTAAGATCTTATCTAATGCAAGATGTGGTCTTTCGTCTTGTGCGAAAACTATAGTGTCTTCAGCATAAAGAACTGTTTTGGAGTTATTGGACAATCTAGTTGGAATGTCATGAATATAAGTGTTAAATAACCAGGGTCCAAGTATGGATCCCTGCGGAACTCCTGAATTCACTGGTATTGTGGTAGATTTCTGATTATCAATTTCAATAAAAAGTTTTCTATTTGTGAGGAAACTTTTATAATGCGGACTAAGTAAGGCGGGGTGGGTGTTGGCCCTGTGCAGTTTGTATATGTGACCTTTCGGCCATGTGAGGTCAAAAGCTTTTTCGAGGTCTAAAGTGCAAGAGACTGTGCATTTTCTGTTGTTTAGTCCTTTGACGATATTGTCATGGAGATATAAGAGCGCATGCTCTGTAGAGTGTTCTTTCCTGAATCCGAACTGTTCATCAGGGATGATATCAAAATTATCAAAGCAATTTAAACATTATTATTTTTTCCAGAATTTTTCCCATATTTGAGAGCATCGAAATTGGCCTGAAGTCTCTGATGTCGTGTGACGCGTTAGTTTTAGGGATAGGTATAAGTTTCGCTATCTTCCATGCATTTGGAAAGAAACCGTTATCCAAACAGTTGTTTATAATGATCGTTAGGGGCTCTGCCAGTTGTTTAACACCTTTCCTGATGAAGTAGTTTGAAATATTGTCCGGTCCTATCGATTTTTTAATTGTTTAGGGCTTTTATTGTGTCCGACGTAATCTTTGTATTACAGAAGAGTTCTAGATTACCCGGATTCAGCGCAGAGTTTTGCTGAGAGAATTCCGTCAGTTCTTTTTCGTTGTCTCTTGAGATGTTATTCCATAAATTTATGACTTCATTTGTTGTGTTTAGATTATAAGTTGGGATTTTTCCTTATATATTTCCTTGTAGAATTCGGCAAACGCGTTTAGTTTTTCGTTTAGGTCGATATAGATGTTATCACCTCTTTTGATTGGGTCTCTTGATACATTTATTTTGTCGCATTTCCCTACGGTAATCTTATTAATTTCCTTAAAAACTCGAGGCGAAAGTTTGATGGCCTCGAGTCTTCGTCTGAAGTTAGTATTTAGTTCACTCGAAATTTTGTCTTTTAGGCAGGTATTGAGACAATCTATTCTCGCTTTGAGTTCTTTGTATTCGGCATTGATTTTGTTTTTGTGTTTGCTAAATATCCTCTTTAGCTTGGTGGACCAGATTTGTTTTAATTTGAGCATCTTCTGTGCAACTTCAGATAGATTGGCGTACTTTAAATCCTTAGGTCTCATTTGTTTGGCATGTTTAAGATTTGTGTTAATAATTGCTACGTTGATCTCATTAATAGTTTTTTTAATTTCGTCGTTAGATAAACTCCTCGAGTGAGATATATTTAAGTTCGTGAGGGCAAAGCTTAGGTCAGATTTGTATGTATCCCAGTTTGTTTGCTTGAAAGATAAAATGTGGTTCTTAGTGTTTGTTAACGGGTTAAAATTTTTAATTGTGATGTTTAGTTGTATTGCAAAATGGTCAGATATTCCTGGTAAAGTAGAGCACTTATACTTTAATTGATTGTCCGTTTTATGAAGACAATTGGACGATATTAAGAACATATCAATGAAGGAACCCGATCTCGGGAACGTTGGGTCCGGTGGGTTTACAATTTCGAAGTTCATCCAGTCTGGTTCCTCAAGTATATTTGATAATTGATTGCCATTCACGTTATTTACGCTATCTCCCCATCTTTTGTTTCTGGCATTGAAGTCCCCTCCAATGATTACCTCGTCTTTATTCTGACATAAATTCAATATGTTATCTAGGTCCAGTTTCATACCTTGACCAAGGTTACTGGGGATATAGATGGCCTCTATTATCAGAGAGCGATTTCTCTTTTGAGCATCTATGTAATTTATGTCTATAAAGGTTGCCGATATTGACAGGCTCTCGAATGGAATAATTTTGAACTTTATGTTCTTTTTTATAAATATTGCTGTGCCTACATTTTTATCTTGTCTGATGATGTTGAAATTTTCGAGGTGTAGCTTGTGTCTGCCATTAAGGTGGGTTTCTGAGATTAGAGCTGCAGTCGGGTTGATGTGTTTAATTGTTTCAAAAAAGTTGAAGGCGTTTGTGGTTGGATATTATTGAGTTGGCGTTCAAAGCTAAAATTGAAATATTGTTACAGCTCATATTTATTTTTGGGGTAAGAGAAATGATGAATTGTAGGTATTCAGCTGTTTTTTGACCTTTGTTTTCGATTCTCATGTAATTCGGCCAGAATTGGTTGATTTTATCTAACAAAGTACCAAGAGGCATGTAGAATAATTTGTTGGACTCATTAAAGAAGTCTGAAATGTAGTTTTCGCTGTTGTCAGGGTTTTTATCTCTATTTGGGTTGATAACATCTGCGAATGATCTGTTTGGCGTTGTGAAGTTGTTTATGGTCCTAAGGACGCTTTCCTTTCTAGCGTTTAGGAGGTCTCTTACCTTTCCTTGTTTAGATCCCGGTTGTTCTTGAATTTAATAAATGCTTCACATCCTCGGTAGTTTGCCGGGTGACCTTCCTTGCAGCAGTTTATGCAGGCAGCCGGTTTATTTTCTTGGTTTCCCTTTTCTCTTGCACATTAGCCTGCTTCATGGTTATCTCCACATTTCACACATCTCTTGTTAAATGCACAGTTTTGGCTTATATGCCCAAATCTTTGGCACCTGAAGCATTGTATGATTTCTGTTTTTTTAGTTTCTCGAAATGAATCCTCTGGTAAAACAGGTATTTAATGTTTAACAATTCACTGAGGTTTTGACCTGTTTCGAGCTGTAAGGTGTACATATTCAGTTGTGTGTTAGCTCTTTTTGTATAGGGAGTTGTAAATTGTTGAATTTTAGAGAACTTTATATTCGGACATTCCGCCAACATTTCATTTTTTATCTCCTCCTCCGTATATCCGCCACTTATTCCTTTAAGTAGTAGTATCTCCTTTCTCAGTTCTTTAGGCGTGAACGTAAAAGCGTCCGCTTTTCGGTCTTTAAAAAAAAAAAAAAAAAAATAAAAAAAAAAAAAAAAAAAAAAAAAAAAAAAATTAATTGTCTTTGCGTGGATATCTACTGAATCTAGAAATACTTTTAATTTACCATAACCCGTGTTATGGATTTTTATATTAACTTCGTTCGAGAAATTTTTTTATTAAACCCAAAATAGATTTGGCGCTTGCTCCGTTGATATAAATAGGTGGACACCAATTAATTTTTTTGCTTTAATTGATTTTAATAACATGAATTCAGATTGGAGAGTGCAGAGGACTACAATTTAGTCATCATCCTATTATACTAATAAATTACATGAATAACAGGTTTCCGACCGGAGATTGCAGGCGAGAAATTTTAGATACGGGATTGCTGATTGGCGATTGCAGATTATATGTATAGGTGATTGTCCTTGTGATTGTCTCGTAACAGTAGTAGCTAGATACGATTTGCCAGGTGTCTGTAACCGGGTCGTTCACTCCTAACTAACAATTACCTACCTATCCTTACCTAGTGTTATATGTAAAACGACTGTAGGAAGTGGCCGTAATCCGGGAGTCTCGCCTAGTGCTTGGTCCTACAGTCCAATCAATCAATCAATCAATCAATTTTAACAAAAACTATCTTTTGTTTTATTCTAAATTTTCACTTAAAAACCCAAATCAAATAAAAAAATATCTATGACGGATTTAGTTCCTAAATAAATAAAACCTGTCTCCACCGAACAAGCACAAACATGCAACAACATCATGGTTTCCATATCATTTGGCAAACTAACAAATGTTAGCAAACGTTTGTTCGTTCGTTCAAACTTTGTGTCTCCACTAAACATATTTATATTTGCAAACGTTAGCAAATGTTTGGGGCGGTTAGTGAAGACGAGCCTTTAGCCTTGCACTCGTTGATGACACTTTTTGATGACACTTTTGTCGCTTTATGTTCAATAAATCACTAAATATTCTCAATATTTCAATAAATATTCTCAAAACTGACTATCTATCTTTTTAATAAAAATACAGTTTAAGTTACAAGAATTGATAATATTTTTTTCCTTATATGTACATGGTTATGGTTAAAAAGCTGGGGTTTTTGAAATTAGCTTTAGCCACCATAACAGTTATATTCAATTCCAAAACTAAATTAATGAAAACTGAGTTGTATATATTATATATACACGGAACCCTCGGCGAGCGAGTTATATATCCACACCAGATCGAAATTTTTAACTTCGTGACACTTTAAAACGTACATTTTAAAAATTAATGTGAACGCAGTAGGCTAACGATATTAGAGTTTTAGAAACCTCTAAAACAACATCATACATATTGTGATTATATAGGGAGTACGATAGAGTACAATACAATAGTGAGTAGAACATCGTTCTACAAAATACTATTTAGAGAAAATAGATCCGCTAAAAGAATATAAAACACCGTAATGAAGATAACAAAAACAAAATAATACGAAACCGGAAATATTCGTTTATCTAATATGAATAGAAAATAAAACCCCTTAGAGTACGTAAATAAACATATAAAAAATAATAGATCTTACAACTATGTATTGTACATTTGATGATCGTGTTATTATGTTTTTGTTGATAAAGGAAGTAAAAAGATTGTGTTCTAGAATTGTGTAGAAATATTGCTATGGTTGCGTGTAGTAGTTATAAGAGTTTGTGTTAGAGGATATAGTATAAATTTATCAGTGATAAAGGTGAGTTAAAGTTAAAGGTAACACAAGTTCGTCAAATTGAATAAAACAATTGTAATAGAGTTATTATACGCATACCCGACAAGAAGGGGGTTTTCTCCCTCGCCCGGCTTTTTAAAAGGGCCCGGACTCCGGCCAAAATGAAAATATTATATAGGCAAAAAATTTTTTTAATCAAAACTAAAGTATATGTGAATTTCATCTTTCACTAAATTCTTATCATTAATAAAATACACGATGATTTAATTAACTTGGCTTCAGTTTAAATAAGAAGCATTTCTTTCCAAGGATGGATCATATAATATAAAAATGCCTTAATACCGTACATATGTGAATACATATGTAAAGAAAAGGTAAAAAGCGGTCAATTTTGCATAGGACGATTTTAAAAAAATTAACAGCAACCAAAAAATCAAAGCATTGAGATGAAATTTAAATTAATTGTTTTATGGAGGACCTGAAAAGAATCAATCCTGTTTTGAGCGCTTGTATTGGCAAATGGCAACTGATTTTGAGCACCACCAATGACAAATATTTATTTTTCTCTCACAAAAACAAAACAATTAACACAAACCATTCGCGCTTTGAATTTCTAATATGGAGAATATATTACACGACTTAGTAAATGTTTTCCAAATTTATACTTTAGTTTCAACCTCCTCAGCAACAAAAGTTAATTCTGTTTCTAAATTAGAATCCTCGATTCCTTTAATTTGTACAACGCAAGTAGAAAACGAACCAAAGCATATTGGGTTTCGCAATGGTTTTGATATTGGTAGTTAGTTTAGAAGATAAAATAAAAAAGTCACAATTTACTGAAAATGTGATTCGTCGAGGGCATATGTAAATACCTAGATTATGTGTCTGTGATCGTAAACCATTTTCTAAGTCGTTTCTTTTCAAAATTTTACCAAAAGAAGAAAAAATTGAACGAGATTGGTTAGTTGTGAGCTCCAATAAAGATGCCTTTTATTACCTACCGTGTCTATTATTTAGCACGAATATTAAGTAAAATTGTTCTTATTTCTGTCGTCCTCAAAGATATTCTTAAGTTAAATTATATGACAGATTACCGGTTTACAATTATTTTGCGATCAAATGAAAGGTCAAGCAAAAATAATGAGGCACATTTTAAAAAGAATTTTGGGTGCTATTTTGTTTTGATGTGAAAGGAAAATGGCTTTGAGCGGAGACAGCCATCTGATTGATGAACCTAATAATGGTAGCTTCTTGGGAATTTTGGAGATTATTAGTCACTGTGATCGTTTAGTTAACGTTATCAGTTAGAAAAAGTAAGAATTTCCAAGCAAGCTTAGTATCGTTAACAATTGTCCATTATTTATTATCGGAAATCCAAAATGAAATCAATTATGTGCAAGCTATTTAGAATTAGTAATTCAAGCTGAATGAAAGACAAGCAACAAGAAAAGTGAATACAAGAGTACAGATATATGTAGAGAAAACCTATATGCTGTGTATTCCCCATGTGAAGCTCACAGTCTTAATCTCTGTTGAGTTGATTCTGCCAAATGATGCTAAAATTAGGTTACATTTTTGGAATAGTTTAATAAATGCTATAACTTATTTAACAGCAACCCTCAACTATGAGCAATTTTAAAGTAAGGTATTCCGCAGTCACCACATAAGCTTTCTAACAGGCCGACATCAGCTAGAATTGATGCTGTTAGATCTTTTGCAAAACATCCTTCAGTGCTAAAAATATGGCTAAGATCTTAAAGGTCTTAATTTAACAGCCGAAACTTATCTAGACATCAACGGAATTAAAAAGTACATGAGTAAATTTACCTGAAGATTAATGCCATCAATATGACTTAAAATCTGGATCGCAGAACTGCAGATTCTAAGAAATCAATGTGAGTTCATCTTGGAAGAAAGTAAATGGTGACAAATGGTTTAAATATATCTTCTTCTTTGTCAATAAGTACATAAATAAAACGGTTCAGAACCGTTTCTGGAAATGGAAATGAAGATCCTGAAAACTTCCGCATTTCATCCGTAAGAAACAGAATTCAAAAGAAACACGATTTTAGTTATTGCAGATTTAGTAATACCAAGCGTAATGTTTAAATTCGAAGGAAAGGGGAGGAAATAACAACTGCATGTACATAGCAATTCATTGCAATATATGGCAGATATTTCAGAAGAGTTGGCAAATGAGGTAATTCACATCAAACACGTATATACGGAACATTTCGAAGAAAATCTTTCGCTTTAGATTTATTGAATGCAATTACCATTAAAAATATTGATACTATTTTTCCAGTGCCATTGCCAAAAGTGCCTTTAGAGTATTATCACGAATCGAAAATTTCGACAGATCCTGTTTCTTTCAAGAGCGTGTCTTGCAATTCTGTACTAAGAATCAAAATTAGCGAGGCAGTATTTTCGGTGACATTATAGATGTTTTTGTATCAACAAAAGCTCATTTGTTATAAAAAAAGAAAGAGCAACTCAAAATTCGCTTTTGACATACGAATTCACGTGAGATATCACATATACCACTGGCAATAGCAGTAAAAATAATGAGATATCACTAGCCAAGGTGATAGCTTAGGGGTGCTGGCAGATGAACTCTATTCAGCCAACGGTAGCACCCCCCAATCTTAGCTAGTATTCCTTGACGATAGTACGTTATTCCTTGTTCAAAGAATCGAGCCTTCATATAACTCTGTGTGTGAACTATTCATTGAGGAAGACAGCGTAGCTGGATTATTAGCAAACTCATTTTTGTTTTGTCTTTGCAAATTTTTAAATCGAATTTGCTATTTATGGGTAGTTCTACAAACAAGGGAATTTTGGATGGCTCCGCTTATTTCGTATATTAATATGAAAAAAAAATGTTTTCAAATGAAATTTGTAAACCTTATCTATGTCTAGCAGGTTACCCAAAATAAACCCGTTTCGAAATATATTTCTCACAAAAAAAAACGTCAAATTACGTCAAAACGTAATTCAAAACGTCAAATTATCAGTCCCCTGGCGTGTCCCACCTTGAAAGATGGTAAACTAAATAATCAATGATTCTAAGTGTGTAGAGACAAATTTACACTGTAGTAATAATTTTGAATAATGATGCTTTAATAATGTGTAAATAATCATAGCATTACTCTATATTTCATATAAGATATATCCTATTATAGTTTGTCCCACGAATTTGTTATTATTCTCCTGCCTAATCAAAACACATTGAAAATATCGGAAATTCATATTTCTATCAAGTTATCGCTCGTCACAGGAATTAATTAAAGTTCAATAAATATAATATTGCAAGTGTTTTACTTAGTCCGAGGTTTTATCAATCAAAACAGTCATCATTACTAGCAAGATCGTGTGTTGTCCAGTCAAATTATCAGTCCCCTGACAAATATTTTCGTAAAAAGTATTTAAATTACAGGTAATTTTGTAGTTTTATACGACGTGAATAATTATAGCCTTGGTATAGAATTCGTTTATTTTTTTTTTGACCTAATTTTGTCATTTTTAAGCGAAATACTGATAAAGTATCAGTCCCCTGGTCTCAAATTATCAGTCGCCTGGCAAGTATTTTCGTAAAATGTCTTTTAATTACAGGTAATTTTGTAGTTTTATACGTCGTGAATATGTATTGCCTTGGTGTAGAATCCGTTTATTTTTTTTTAGACGTAATTTTGTCATTTTTAAGCGAAATACTGAGAAATTGATAAATTATCAGTCCCCTGGTCTCAGTTACTTAAATATTTGGGATTTTGACTTAAATAAATGTTTATTTCGTATTTTGAGATAATATTGAGATAATTTTAAGTTAATTTAAGAGTAAGAAGGATTTTTTTTGACTGGCCATATGCAGAAAAGTTGAAAGAACGTCATCAACTTTAACTGAAACTACTTGCCAGAACTTATACGCAAACAACATGTCGTACCGTAATTAGCTCCAGTTTCCTTCGAGTGTAGAACTACCCTTATCTCTTATTTTATTTTCTCTATCCTATCACGATGAATTCGCCTGTCTATATTTAACATTCTTATAAAATTGTTTTCAAACAAATACAACATTTTAATTTTTGAGATATTATAATTTAATTGGTTAATAAAATAACATAAATGTAAAGAGGCTTTCATTTCCCCCGTTTGCCCCGTTTTTCTCTCTACGGCCCTGATTATAAGTAAAGAATTATTGTTAATATAAGAACAATTAAGCGGAAAACTAGTAAGAGCAATATTTCTATAAGAAATAAAATCTTAAACCAATAAAAGTTGTAACGTATAAAAAACCCATTGTTTTAATTTCCTTATATATATAGTGATCGAACCAAATATTAGTAACTAGCCCAAGAAATGATATTTCAAATCGATTAGTGTTAAGAAAATATATCTGTAATATACATCTGTTGTGTAATGTGGTAGGAAATTTCATCAAGTATTGCAATATACTAACAACCACAACGGAGAAACTCATAATAACGCAGGTCGAATTTATACAGCTCTTAACCTTATCTCAAAGTGTTACAACAGATCAGAATTCACAATCACCACGTAAAAACTAGTATCGAAGTTTTCACAAATTAGAATAAATTTCAATTTTAAATATTCTTTTGTTAATTGGGAGCTCAGAGAAACATAGAAATAGGTTAAATACTTAGTTGTGGTCCTGGACACTTACCTAAAATTCACACTTGAAACATATCTATCTCATCAAACAAAGCAAACAATATTTACTTCACTTTCAAAAACTGGTTTGGGAAAGCTTGGGACCTTAGTCCAAAAATGATACTTTTAATGGACTAAAGTCCGAACATAAAATTCATTTTTGCATATCCTGCTTAAGATTGGTGTTTTAAAACGCATCATATATGTGCTCAAAATATTTAGAAATATTTAGAAAAATGCAATGTGCTGGTGTAATTAAGGCGAATTAGATGGCTATTCTGGATGAAGATTATCTCCAGACGATGCTTAGCGTGAATAAGCTGGGGTTAATCGACAGGGCTAGTAAACCAACTTGCGATAGGATGTGCTGATCACAGGATCAAGTTTGGGGTATTCACTTTAAATGCCTCGTGTCTGTTTTGGCTAGAGTGGAAGTCGGTAAACATTCACTTGTGAGTTGTAACAGGAGATGATATTTTGAATCCTCACAAGATCACCGTCTTTTTCCTAGGTCTGGGCAGACTAGAGAGAAATCTCTCGCACTACTAGAGAGTCAAAGAGAGTCAGATTTGTCAAAGATTGGAAGCTGTCTGGAAATCAGAATAAGTGCACAGGCTGAATTCTGACATGAATGATAGGCAACAGGGCGAAGACAGCCTTTTGGGGCATAAACGGAGAAAAAGGATTGGCAGTATCTCGGAAGAAATACCTCAGATACCACTACCACCCAGGAAGGCTGTCGCACTCTTAACAACCCAAGTAACAATTGACTCGGTAAATTGTCATTCACAGCTAAAGCTATGCTGTGACAACGTCTCGAAATCCGAAAAACTATACGAAATAGTTATAAAAGTTAAATAGCTAAATCATGAGTTTTGGAAACGTTGTGACAGAAAACAAAACAGCTAATTCCCTTATATAGGTAATATGTGTTCATAGCAGTAATATCATTATTTTCGTAAAATCAAAATTGTTATGTGGAAAGCAATTTTGCTACTATAGTCAAGTATTTATGCGGTAAAGTCAAAACGTTTTATTATCGTTTTTGTATAATTTCAAAGTCAAATCCCAATTAATCAGTTTAGTTCTTTTAATAGCAAGATAGCTGAAAAAGATGAATACAATATAATTTAGACTGTATTGTTGAGTTTGAGCTTTCTGTAAAGCAAATTCGCTGTGCACTCATATTGTCAATTAATTTCATGCTATGAGCATACGTCATGTATATTTTTCAAACGATAAAAAAATTGTTTGGTTTTACTTGGTCGGCTGTAACAGTGCACTCGATTAATATTTTATATAATGGAAAATAAAAATATAAACATTATTTTAAATCATTAAAAAAATATACACGCAGTTCTACATTTCAAAGAAAGTCCGAGATCAATACTAAACAGCTGAAAATGGAACCTTAATTAATTACGAAAATTTGTGTATTAACGTTAAACGATTGACATGTGCCAATTACACTGTTAGAAAAATAAAAGTGATTTCTCTTGATCACTTTTATTGTAGTATCACAACAACTACAAGCAACAAAGTATGTAAACATAAGTGAGTTTTTTTTTCAAAAATGTTTAATTTAATTTGATAACGAGTATTATTTTATTCTCTTTGTTTTATAGATGAGAACAATTTAGTTTCCAATAAAAATTGTGATACTGATTTAAAAGAGAGCAATTATGTCTTTTTCAAGACATCTCTACTTCAAATACCAAAACTTTTAACATCTGTAACCTCCATATATGATCAAAACGAAAAATTCGGATATTTCCTTAATGATAACGAAGACGAAGAAGAAGAGAATTCATAAGACTTTCTCGATAAGATAAAAATATAGGCAGTATCGTTTATTATTGCACAAACTGCTTTAAAGGAACTGCTCTTAACGATTTATAACCAATGCCTTAAACAAAATAAATTGCAACCACTACAATGTGATGCTCGAACCTTGTTTAATACACCACAAGATTGCAAGGTTAGTACCATTGGCTGGTGGTTTGTATTGGAATCGAGGTGTTAAATGTTGCTTAGAATCTTATTTCAAATTCTTAGATAGTTCCATTTCCATCAGTCTAAGTATAAATATTGATGGAGTTTTTATTTATAAAAGCTCAAAAACTCAATTTTTTCCCGTTCACTTCGTAATACATGCGAGATCGACGATTTTGTACCGATGGTTGTAGGGATTTACTGTGGCAATAGTAAACCTTCTTCGGTGCAGAACAACTATTTGAAAGGCTTTGTAGATGATTTGTAAACGATCTTGCAAAACGGTATGATAATAAATAATAGCTAAATAGATATTAAAATCCGTTGCTTAATTTGTGATGCCGCAGCTGGTAGTATAATCAAAGGTAAAGATACTAATCGAAAACAAAATGAAACCAAAATTTCGAAAGCTCAATTAGCTTTGTCTGAGTCTTGCTCTAGTTACAGCAAACTTCAACACTTATCATGGATGTCTTAACTGCCATGTCATCGGAGAGCATGATAATGCCTTATATGCCTAAACGAACTGGTTATTCCTTTCGCCAGCAACTAGACAAACAGCATCACAAATTCAATTCAGCACTTCTCTGCCTTCCTATTAATTTGATAGATTATGTTATCGTATGTGATATGCTTCATCAGCAGCATATTGGTATTATGAAAAAAACTTTGTTTTATTGGTCAAGAAAAGAAAATGGGGTTTCATTTTTCACGATGGGATCATCGACGCATTTAGGAAGTATCACCATATTTAATAAAATGCACTTTGCCATTGGGCATTAACCGTTCAGTTACACCACTTGAAAAGAAAATGGCAATTAGAGCAAAATTACAGAAATTACAGAGTTACAGCAAAATTTGTATATTTGCCCTACAAAACGAAATTTGTTTTCATTCCATTGCTTCACACTTTATAAATCATATACTATTTAAATATCCTCTATTCAATAACGCATACCATTGAATGTTGCTGTAAAAAATTAAAAACAATGTTTATAAAATTATTTATTTATGAGTTCATGAGTTTCTTGAGTTATTATGAGTTCATTGGTTGAGAATGTCTCATGACTAGCCAACAGACTTGCATTCTGATTTTAAGTTCTCTGTAGAAATAATTGATGATCTACATGAATTTCATTTAATAAACAACAACTACGTTTTATCCTCTTTTTTCACATTTTCTTTCAAACAAAGCAAAACTACTTACCACAAAACTACAAAGGCCACCTCAACGAAAGATTGCTTACCTTAAAGGAATCCGTGAAAATGCTTAACATATAACAACTTTGTTTATTAGGAGGACAACGATAGGCCTCTAGACAAAGCATTATAGTTATTAAGGGTAATGAATATTACTTATTTTCTAAAATGTTATTAACGGTAAGGAGTTTTCAGAAATGATAATATCCCGTTATGGTATTAATATTTTGAATGCAATTTTCCTTTTAACTACGCAATATTTATTACTAAAGGCAAATATGTCATTTATTTGCTTATTTCCCATCTAAAGAAAAAGCATTTTAGCTGTAAAAATGTTGACTTTAGTAAAAATAGTAAAAAGGATATCAATTTATCTACATAGCTGTTATACATATTGCAGACATATTTTAATTCTATTTGTTATGCACGAAAATGGCTGCCAAATTAAACGGTACGATATAATACCAAAAAAATTGTTTTTCTGAATGAAAACACGAAAATAAACGCTTGTAATTTGTAGTTTGATTTATTTTTTTAAAGATATTATATTATACAATTCAAATTAATGAATTTTTTTTGCAAATAAAAATTTTACGACAAATTTTAAAATTTATTTACTTATTAAATATCAATTAATTTGTTGGCGCATATTAATTATCTGAGGTAACTTTAGAAACTGCCCGATAAATTTATTTCTGCAAGTGTTTTTACGTTTGGAACATGCAGAATCTAAAACAATAATTATTTAACCTATAACTTGGCTATCCATTATGAATACAATCAAAAAAATTATGTAGCATTAAAAAACAAAGTAATTAAGTTATGCAAGATCATTTTTATAATCAAATTGGGGAAAAAATATACGAAATTGTTATTTTTATAAATTGTATTTTTAAAAAAGCAGTTTAGATTTCCTGGTTAATTTTTCTTTTTTCAATCTAAAATCGCTTAAATAACTATTATACTTTTACGAATGCTAAGTTACAACAATAATTTCTTAATTGTTATGGATCCGTTTTTCCTAATTTTACTATTCTGCGTTGAACTCAGCGATATCGCAAAAACAACTCATTTAATTTTTGTGAAGCGTTATTGCTAAACTAAAGAAATTGATATATTAAAAACTGTTTTACAATTATAGCAAATTCGCTGTGTGACGTTATTACAACGTACTGCCAACCAAAATATGATCGCCATTTTAGCTGCCGCAACATCAGCAAAACGTTGTGAAAACGTTTTTTGTATTTTTTGAACTTGTTATTACAACTAAATTCCTGTAAATTTTAGCTGACACAACGTTGTGACAGCTTCAAATTGTTACTTGGGAATGCATAGCGAGGTGTCAAATATAGTTTTGCCAAAGGTGGAGGATGGTGCTGCAGAGGATTGCAGTAGCGTAGAGAACGTGCAGACCGAGTCAAAGGAGAAGTTGAAGCCTCTCTGACAACATCTAAGGTGGCTTGCGCGTGGCCCAAGTGAATGTCAACCACGCCATAGCAAAAACAGCTAGAGCTCACGCTGATATAGAAACACTAGATCCACAAAAAAAGGGCGAGAGGCCTTGCAAATAGCGGGTCAAAGGTAGTTTGGGAAACTAATGCAAACGCACCTAGAGCATGCATTATGATTAGGAAAAACATTAATTATAATTGTTTTTCAGATTTTCTTACTAGAGGCTTGGTGGCCATATAAACAACTACTACACTCAGCGGTATTCGCCGCCAGGTAGTGATAACATCAGCATATTGTGCAAGGGATTGGACTATTATACTACCTTCAGAGGTACAGAACTGGTGGAATTGTGCAACAAGAAGAAGTGGCCTCTTATCATCAAGAATGAATCAAATGCACACAACGAGACATTAGAAAGTACGGATACAAACCAGAGAGATGAGTTTCTGTTAGAGTTTTTAATTACAGAAAACCTTAGGGTGTTTAATGTCGGGCACATACCCACCTTTGTCACAAGAGCAAGAGAGGAAGTGTTAAATTTACGGAAGAACGTACCGATGTAGGATAGTCTATATAGAATATGGAGAGTCTCAATTAAACCCTCATTGTCACATCATTGAATGATTATGTTTGAACTAGAAAGTACGAAAAAAGAATCACTTCTGATTCAGAACCCCAGGAACACAAGGTGAGATTATTTTGAGGCAAATCTAAAAGAAAGCTAGTAACGGTTAGAGGGACAGTTAAACACCATACCGCACTGGAACAAGCTGTAGCGGAGGTAAACCTGACAATCACCTATGCGTTCGAACCCATCTGGAAATTAATATGCGAGAGGAGCAGGGGGACGCGTTTTGGGGTGGGGTAAAGAGTTGTCAAAATTAAGAGCAGAAGTACGGGGCTCTTCAATATCTAGTAAAATAATCCGGTAGCTGGAAAAAGTATACCAGGATGCTTAGTACCTAAAATAAAGAAATCACACTAAAAAAACTAACTAAATTTTACATATTTTTTTATAAATATACAACTCACAACATTTTTGTAAGTTTACTAAAAATATTGTAAATTACAAAAAAGTTATTTGGAAAAACCACAAATTTATTTTATAAAGTATTTGTTGAAGTTGTATATTTCATCAACAATTATTCTTCACTTTTTAGAATTTTGCAATGCACAGTTTTTGAATTATTGTCAAGTTGGTCCTCCCCCCTTGGATTTCGAGCAGACATTTCGAAAGAAAAATTTAAAAAAATTCACAGTGACAGGAAGTTTGATAAACTCTGAACAAAAATTATGGCGAAGTCTCAAATAATTATATTTTTGTGCTTTTAAGGGATTGGGGTGGGGAAGGGTGAAAAAAAACTTTTGGCCCAAACTAGTGGGGTGTCATTTGAAAGAGCACCTTATTTAAAAAACATTGCAATTTTTTTTGCGATGCGCAGTTTTTGAGTTATTGTCAAAAAAGTGCAAATTTCAATTTTGCGGTGCACAGTTTTTGAGTTATTCTAAAAAATGTGCAACTTTCAGACCGTTCCCTCCCCAATGTTTCGACATTGATTGACAGAAAAAACTGAAAAAATTCACAGAGATAGGAAGTTTGCTATATTTTGAACGAAAATCATATTGGACTCTCAAATAATTATATTTCTGCGTGTTTGGGGGATGGGTGTAGGGAGGGTAAAAAAACTTGTTTTGACCCAAGCGAGTGTCATTTGAAAGAGCTCCTAATTTAAGAAATAACCCAATCTTTTTTAGAATTTCGCTGTGCACAGTTTTCGAGTTATTGTCGAAAAAGTAAAAATTTCAAACCGCTTCTCCCCCTACGTTTCGACACTGATTGACAGAAAAATTTGGAAAAATTCACATAGACAGGAATTTCGGTAAACTTTAAATTTGAAAGGGCACTTTTAAAGAAACAATTACTTAAACAGTTGTTTATGAAACAATTCAATTTTTTTTAAATTTTGCGATGCACAGTTTTTTAGTTATTGTTGAAAAAATGCTATTTTAAGTATATGTATGCCACCACCACCTTAAATTTCGACACTGATTTATAGAAAAAAAAATTCACAATTTTAATTGTTTACAAGCTGGTTAAATCTTTCTTTAGTTAACATAAACAGCTATGGATAAGATTTAACCTCAAGTAACATTTTTTGTGTCATTTTTGATCGATGTAGATGTGATTGACATTGTCTAGGTCTACGATTAAACATTTATTCTGTTATGCGTCCATAGTCTGGCGATATAAAGACTTTACAACACAATTTTATGCCATTTATTTTGATATTGTGTTCTTTTACATTCACGGAACCCTTGGCGAGCGAATTTTATTTGCACTTTTCCGACATTTTTTTTATCAAAGTGAAGAATAATTGTTGGTGAAATATACAAGTTCAACAAATACTTTATAATGTATCTTCACGCCACTCCGAAGAAAATATTAATTTTATACAAATTTATTTGATTTACTAATTATTTTTGGATTTGATGAAAAAAAATTGTAGTTTTATCGAAGTGGCAGCTTCAGAACCTTGATAGTATCTCTGGAATGCATGTAGCGGTTAGGCTCCATAAGACTTAGGAAAAGGACGGTGTCGAAATTAAAACTTCGTTGAGAAGGCCGGATAGAACGCAGACAAGGATGAGCAGCAGAGACCTGCTCTTCTTTTAGAAACACACTAGAGGTATAAGAGAGTGTGCAGAAAACCCGAGTAAGAAGAAAAATAAAAGACCATGCATAGAGAACTGAAGGGTGCTAGCCTCACTGTGTACAGATGACTGTATTCAGAGGATTATAGGCACGATAAAGCCATACAAATCACCAGGAGTGGACGGAATAGTCCCTGCTCTCCTGTAGATAAGGTAGAAATGGCTGTTCCCGCACTTCCTGGGTCTTCCGGCACTTGGCCATATTCCAGAACCATGTAGAACGGCAAAACTGATATTTATTCTAAACGTAGGTCAGAATGATTTCATAAAGTTGAAGTGTTATAGGTATATCAGTTTAACATCTTCATGTTAAAAAAGATGGGTGATCGACAACACAAACGAACCTAAACCTTGGTAAGAACACCTTTGCAAGATTGTGACCACGCGTACAGAACGGGCAGATCAACGGAAACCGCGTTGTTCAGATTGACGAAAGAATTAGGGAACGGGGTGGACAACAAGGGAGTTGCTGTCTGTGCGTTTCTTGATATTGAACGAACATTTGAAAACACCTAACATGAAGCGATCAGAAAGGTTCTAAGTGAGAAAAAAGTTAATAGCACCCCAGCTGACTAGATGTGTGAGATGTTAAGAATTATGGTAGCAGAAACCAAGACAGATGATTGTAAAATCAACCCTAGCACCACGAGGGGCAGTCCGCGAGTTGGGGTTTTGTAGTGGATGAAATTCTGTCTTTATTAAGTAACCAGGATATTAAATGTATTGGGTACACGGTTGACATTGTCATTATAGCCAGAGGTAAGTTCGAAAAAACAATTGGTGATGTTTTGTAGAGGGGACTGAGTTTGGTAGAAACTTGTTGTACATCTGTGGCACCAGAACTCAATCTGAATAAAACTATGTTGGTCCCATTCACCAAAAAAGAAAACTATCCATGAAACCCATCATCATGAGGATCTCCATAATTGAATCTGCACCAGAGATAAAATATCTGAGAGTAATTCTCGATACCAAACTTTTGTGGAGAAATCACATGAAAGCAGTTGTAAGCAAAGGCAAAGCTATAAGAGCTCTGTTGTTGTGCAAAAATCTTGCAGTAAAAACCTTTCCTATGCATTAGGTGGATGTATACCATAATGAGATCAGTCAACACTTATGGAGCAGTTCTATGGAACAGAAGAGCTCAGCTTAACCCTAGGAAAACAGATTTAACGGGGTATATGAGCACATGTCCTAAGTCAATAAAGAGGCTTTTAAGACTGATTCCACTCTACTTGCAGATTAGGAGCATAGCCAGGGAACCCATGGTGATATTCAGCATGCAGGGTATAGGTAAAGGCAAGATCCATAGAGTCTAAATATCGAGGAAGTCTAAACTTTTTGAATATCGCTAATCCCTACCAGTGACTGGTCACTGCCACCTAATACAAACATCTTTTACACATATGGATCTCGCAACAATGTGGGCACAGGAAAACAAAACAAACGCATTGCCTTAGGCACCACTACAACAATATTTAATTGTGTGGACTGTCGACACTCGACGAAACATTTTGATATAAATTAAAAATTGATAACACCATTTTTAAGAGCTATACAAAAAAGTTAGCTAACGTAAGTCGTAATTTGTAGCGCATTGAGCCAAATAAAATAAACAATATTAGCTATATAATAACAAGTGTTAGCAATTTTTAAATAACAGCAATATTTAAGACCGAAATTTTTGGAATTAGTCAAAGCATAAGAATATTAAGCATTAGTTATGGGGTATGAGAAGAGCCCACAACATTGAAATACATACTATCTCTTACATCCAGGTGCAAACCTCTACGCGCTTTTTCTCAAAACTAGCTTGGAAATGTTGCTTGGAAACAAAACGTTGATTGGGAACAGAACGTTGAATTATGCAAAAGACGAGAGGCACTATTACATTTTCAGTAAATTTCTAGGTAGGTGCCTTGTTTCGCTCTTAACAACCTTCGAAGTAAACATAAACTGTCTATAGATGCAACATGGTGCATTACTGGTCGTGACTCTAACGGTGACGGGCTACAACCAGTAATGAAATTGACGACGACTAAAAAAGAATGCAACCAGAAAAAGCATTAAAGAGCTTTGCTACTTTAACCAATTGTTTCACGGCCATCCAAAAACACGTGTAATAGTAATAAATAGAAACCTTTGAAAACAAACGCCTCAAAACAATAGACGTACAGGGGTGCTGTTAGACCCTTTTTTAAATCTTTGTAGATTGATTCCACTCGATACTATTGTAAATGATTTACGTTTGTTTCTATTACAATTTGGTCGTCGTCGAAAACAAATATTTTTTGTTAGGATTTTATTATTGAAAAAACAACGAATTTACTAATGCCGAATTGATTTATTTCACTAAAATTTAGAACAGAAATATTTATAGTGTTAGTACAAAATCAATGACGATCATGGTGGAAACCTTGGAAAAATTTAGGAGATCATAGTTGTGCATTTTGAAAAATCAAATATTTTACGAGTTTTGGAGCTTACAATTTATAGTTAATCAGATTATATAAAGCTGATGCAACTAGATAGTAATCTGAATTTTCAATACTACCCTTATCGACATTCGTATGCTTATTTGAAAGAGAGAGATCCCTCCGAAACTTCTATCACCACCATTATGAAATAGGAAAGTTTGGCTTTTAACATTTTGCGATAAAAGTCTTGAAGACTTCGTCATTAATCGTAGAGTGTTCTTACCACGAATTGGCTGGTTTGTTGAAGTTATTATTAACGATAATTTCACAATTATGAGATTTGACTCAAATTTTGTCCACAACATTTTTCAGTAGATTAAAAAAGTTAAATGTTTTAAATATGTTCGGAATATTGATTTAACTTCGTCCGCTGTGAAGAAAGTAATTGCAAAATTCAGGAAAACCTAATTAATTATTTCACTGAACGTATTCATTTTAATTCAGGTTTCTTGATTATCAAAAAATGCCACATTTAAAGTCCAGAGTACCCACATGTGACTTTTAAAAAAAGCATCCATAGCCTGCCACTGGCTTTTGCGAATTTTGGGCGGGACATCATTGGGCCATAATTTGTCAAAAAGGATTTAAGAGCAGTAACTGTTACTAGCGCTTGATACCGCGACATTGTTACCGAGCTATTTTTATTTAAATTGAATGTTGTTGATGTTGACAACATCAATTATTAGCATGGACAACATGGTTTCTATAAAAAGTTCTACATGCCACACAGTGGGATTTGTTCATATAATGTTTGGCAAAAAATATAAGGAGTGCTCGTAGAATGTTGAGATTTTGCTCTGAGCTTTTGGTTAGCTCAATTAAGAAAAATATAAAGTTTCATCAAAATTGGCCACGCCCACTTCCCACCGCCCATAGAACCCAAAATTTATTTTTATGCCCAAAGTTTTTGAAATTTGGCACAGAGCCTTTTATTGCCTCAATTAAGAATAAAATAAAGTTTCATAAAAATTGGGCACGCCCACTACCCACCGCCCATAGAACCCAAAATTTTATGATTTTATGATTTTATAAATTTTATGATTTTATAAAAGATTATTAATTATTTAAACTTTTTTTTTTTTAAATTGATAGTATGGAGTCTTACCTTTCATTTTATTATAGAGAGAGCACCTAGCACGACCGAGCAACCTTTTTTTTTCTTCCAAGGAAGTTTGCAATCACGGCACATTATAGAACAAATTTTATTCTATCATATCTTTTAAACCATATGAGCGAACTTTATAATTTTTTGTTTTAAATTCGCAGAAAAGGCTATATTTGAAAATAATCACTATGTGAATTAGAGCAATAAAGTTATCTTACGTACAAACACAATAGAAGTGCGTAAACAATTTTCAATATTTTGGACCAAAATTTACATGTGACTTTACTTCATTATTTCAAAGACAAATAAACTTTTTTTTGGGATACAATTTATGGATTCTTCATACTGAATCAATTTTCTACAAAACTGTATCATTACATTTTTAAATTTTATGTGTCGAAAAAATTACTTATTGCACAAAAAATCCCACTGTGTGCCATGCTGTTTGTGATTCAATCAATAATTACAACTAATATGTAAGACTTTTTTTTGAATTTTTTAAAGTGTTTTTGTTGCATATTGTTGCATATTTTAGAGTTAAAATTAACAGCGAATACAGGTGAAATTATACGGATAAGAACAACAGAAGGAGATACCCGAGGCTAATACCCAAAATGTGCTATTTCTTATAACTCTAAGGGAAAACAAAACTTATTTAAACGTGACACAAAATATGAAATTTTAAACCAACTGTTGGTACACTAGAAATTATTTTACTGTCTGCAAAGTAGCTTTTAGTACAATGAATAAAGTGTTAGGGAATGGAATAGAAAAACATAAAAAAACCTTTTAAAGGTGTACATAGATTTGACAGCAACTGTTTTACAATGGGATGGTTAAACTATTAGAAATAAAATGGTTAATAACATGACCATTGACCATACACGTACACATTCTACTTACACACTGTAATTAGAGTTTTGTACTGTCATTGTACTTGTCACCAGGAATTCCTTTCGACACTAGAGCAACCCATAGCTTCACCCGTTCAAGAGATTCGTATTCTTGCTTGAAGTCCACGAAAAGTTATTAGATAATTGAAAATTCATGGCCAAAAGCCAATCATATATGAAACTTTGCAAAGAATGTTGTGGTTAGCTTTAAAATAGTGAGTTGAAACTTCGAGAATATTTATTTGTATTTATTCTAAAAAATATGAGTCCTTAGGAGCGTTGGACACGGAGCATATTCATTAATTGTATTGTAAGTGGCCCAGCCAGGTCAAAAAATTGTTGTTGTTAAAATATAAGAACGAGAAGGAAAATGATTTTTCAATATTCGATAGTTAACCAATATGGCACAGTAAGTTGGAAAAAACTCTATGAGCTGATCGTCCATACAAAGTTAATCGATTGAATTAGGTGTACAAGTGAAATTCGACAAGAACATTGACTGATTTGTATAACTAATACAGGCAAGAATTATTGGTTATAACCAACGCTCCTCTATGGAATATAACGACAAAAAATATACATTCATTTATACGAAATCTTCTTTAAAAGTCTGAGAAGAAAAACCTCGATGTAGAATTCGATGATAATGGGACACACATTACTGATTTAATTAATACACTATTCATAATAGCTATGTTAGGCGATATATTATAGTAGATACGTGCTGGCCAGATATGTATATGCATAAACACAATATAATGATTGCAAATACTATCAACACATTAATTTAGATTTTGCAAAACATTAATGAAAGAAAATAATGTCACCAGACAAAAAAATTATGCATATTAGATTCAGACGATGTGCTCAGCACTGTGTGCAAAACTACTAACCAATATGAAACAAAAACAAAAGTTTAAAATATATATTACTTTGTTTCTATTAAATAAAAAAACATAAGTTATTTATGTATCAAAAATTATATCCAACACAAAAAACCGTAAAATGTCAATTAAATAAATGTACAATTACTACTAATGGATTCACCTGTGACATTATCAAACCATCAAACCATTATTTCATACGGTTTTAAAATTTTTCCTGTTAATGTGTTTCATATATAATTTCTGTTTATTCTAAAATCATACAATATAAATTTGGTTTTAACGATAACTTTTAATATTTGATTTTCTCTTAAATCTCCATGAAGCTAGTTAATTTTAACGATCTAGATGACAGACATAAAATGGCGTTCTATTCCAAAATTTCAATATTTTTCTTGTTATTTATTCGGTGTGAAAAGAATAAAAAATTAATTAATTTTGAGATGTATTAATCAATATCCATAAATAAGAGAAACAAAAAAATGTAATCGGTAAATAATAATAAAAGAAAATCAAACATGATGCATTAATGTTATTATCTGAGCATATTGAGGAGATATAGTAATTAAATTAACGTGCACTTAATATTTCATGTAACATTGGAGTTTGTTTTCGATTCTAAAAATATGTTTTTGTTAGGTTATAATTGGAAATGGCTTAAAAACTAATAAACAAAAAAATTAAATTTGTACGTAGGTAGCATTTATATGACGATCACAATTAAGCAAAATTAAGGTAAAATAATATGTTTTAGCATTGGAATTAAATTATGTAAGCTGTACTTGCGTGTGACACATAAAAATGAGATATTTGTTAACAATAATGTTATAATATATTGCACTAAGGTATGAAACTATAACTATATTAATTTAATTATATGCTAGTACATTAAGGACAGCAAAACGATTTGCATAAGGATATCTATTTATATGTTATTTAATGTATGACAATGTATAAAAAACAATTGCTAACTGTTACAAGGTTTAACCTAAACGTTTTGTACTGCATAATTAATTACTGTTTTTATTGTATTATTGTTATCGTTTAAATTATATTTCATTTATTGGTTCTACCATTAAAATATGAAATTATAATGGATATTAATACAATCGAGTGATTGCAATACTCGTTATGATACGTAAAATTTCACGTTTGTTATCTTATTTGTTTATTATTGTTATTATTAAATTTCATATGATAACTTTTTGATAATTGTATCTCGTAATTTATGGCCACTTAACATAAGAATAATCTTACATGATTTTATTATTATTATTTTGGTATTATTTCATGACAAACAAGTATGTATAGTTATTTTGTAAATGATAGCAAGAAAATATATTTTCAATAATAATTTTATGAATATCCATCCCCTCGTGTATAAGTACTCGAATTTGTCACACCTCATAAGATTCGTTATAGGAAATTTTAAAATTCATACGAATAGAGGCTTTCTACTTAAAAGCCGTAAAATATGTTCTCATAAAATTATAAAATATCACACACAGATCGTCACAGTTTGTCACCAATATTTTATTTTTACTAACGACCACAACATCGAATTAATTATTCATGTTTTTATTTTTATTTTTATTTCTTAAAATAAAAATATAATGTTAGACAAAATTGTTTTTTTTGTTTGTTTTATGTGAGATGAAAATTCAAAATATTCTTTTTAGAGGTTAGGATTAAGAGATTACATACATGCATTCGTCGATGTTGCACTAAAGATTTATCCATCACTTCGCTCAAATTAAAAATATAAATAAATTGAAAAAACTTCATAAAAAAAATTACATTTTGGTTATGGGTTCGTTTTGAAAATTGTTTTTTTTTAATTTAATTTAATAATAAATAAGAAAACCAAAATTAAGAATCATCGTGATTTTTATAAATTGATTTGAATATTTAAATTAATTATACCGTAAAAATCATTATGTCTTATTACGATCGCGTCAAAAATCTTACTAAAAATATGTTTTTTTAGTACGTAGTAAGAATAAGTAAGAAAATTGTCTTCTTTTTTCTCAGCACGAAAATTGTTTAAGCACAACTGTTTTTGAATAGGGAAAACAGATGATACTACGTCATTGATTATCAGACAGGGAAACAAAAAAACAAATATGCGAATCGTGGAAATTATTAATAAAAATTTAATATTTTTTACGAGAGTGAGTTGCACGATTAACACGTACGGGATGGAAATATAGTATCTTTAAAATTACTATTGAAAATATGTTTATATATTAGAATGATTTTTACATACAAAATTATTCAAAACATACTTGTTTAAATGGCCGCATTGCTCCATTTATTCGTAACGAGTCTGCTACAATTCCAGAAATTCCGTCAGCTGGCTCTTTTAATTGACGTAATGATATACTGGGTACAGCATGTGAATGCATGCATGAATGACCCCCACAGCAAATAACTGTGCTAGCTTCAGGTTGTGAACTCTGTCTTATTATTCTAGAACTGGAATTTGGAGATGATGTAACCAGAACTGGTGGAATTGTTGTTTGGTTTGGAATTGTAGTTGATGGTGGTAACTGATTTAAATAATGAGGACTACATGTTGATCCACTTGTAATTTTGACACTCTCTTTTGATATTGATCGTGCTAAATATACAGAAGAAACAGGAGTTGTGGAGGCACGCCGATCACATTTGCGACAGCAAGCACGACATCGATGTTGGGGTATTAATTGATGGTATCCACTAACAGAACCTCGATGTTGCTGATTTGGTGACGAATTTTGAAACTGATGAACTGGTTCACCACCATGGCATGAGTTTGACAACGATATTACTGGTGTTTCAAGTTTATAATGTGTTTCAAAATCTGGTACGGATCTTGCATTAAATTGATTTTCTTCGTCATATTCTTCAGATCCTAATTGTGAAAGTTGTGGACTTGCTAGATACAATGATGTACGATCTTGTCGCATTAAAACGGGTTTATGACTAGATGAAGAAGGTCCAGCTATTTGAGTATATTGTGAGCTACTTGAACCACCACTGTTTGATGATGTGGTTGGTCCATTATTCATTGATGATGATACTTTTATAGTTGTCATTATACCACCTATACTACTACTACTATTTGTCGTAGTTATAACTAATAATGATGACGTTTCATCTGAGCTGCCATATCCCGAATTCGCTGTTCCATCGACTTCAATTGACTTTTGATGTCGCAGTGATGACATTTCTGCAAATAAATAAAAAAAAATTGGAGTTATTATTTAATAATTATTTCTAGTTTAATAGCAAATTAAATTAAAGTAAGATGATTGGTTTTTAAGCTAAGATACTGGATCAATACAATGGCTTTGTAACTAGTAATCTGTAGTCAAACCATATGAATTGGACTGACTCACATTAAATTATAGTCAAACTTAAAAATGAATTACCGTATTTTATGAGCAATGAAACAATTTATTTTATATTCGCCTACATATTAAAGTGTTACTTTATTCCTGTAGTTTGCGGTCGTAAAGTATCACTTTTTAACCCTGTATTTTGTTGTCATAGTTACGGTCGTAAAAGAAAAAAACATTTAAATTTGTTAAAATACAGCAAATTCTTGATATAAGCTACCTTGATACACTCCCGTTCAACAGCTTAAGGCCAAGTAATTTTTCACTTATATTCCCGTTTTGTTTGTCAAATCAGATTTTTTTTTATAACATTGAGTTATAATCAATCGGGTAACAATATTTTTTAATCCAATACCGTTAGGTCATGATTTTATTTTTTGTAAAACACATTGTTTTTGCATAGTTCATTAGCATAAGGCCAATCTGAAAAATTAGAAGACAAAGAATATTGCAAATTTTTTCTCCATTTTATTGGATTTTTCAATAGTGGGTGTGACCCCCATCTTTATTAATAACTTCGAAAATTCGACTACAAAGTGAATTATACAGCGATTTAAAAAAAAATTAAACTTATTTCGTTCCACGCTGCTTGTTTGGCCTCTATAAAAGCATCCACGGTCTTAAACTGACGCCCTCCTTTGTACACTTTTTGTGACAACCATCCCCAAACATATTCAATTATATTGCGGTCAGGAGAGTACGGTGGCCAATTCAAAATATCAACTATATGTTGAGATAGCCAGTTTTTGACAATCCTGGCGTTCTGAATTGTGTCCGAAGATCTCTTTAGTTTGAGGAAAAGTTTTTTGGACCAAGTTTTTATATCCCTCTCCGTTAAGAGTCACCTTTTTAAACTGAAGATCAATTGTTCCATAGTAGATTAAAGCTCCCTACACCAAAACACCTTCGTTCCTCAAATCATGGTAATAAAACTAACAATAAATGATCAGCTACTTAAAATAAAAGCTCTTGATATACATAAGCAATTGGGATTAAGTAGCGATTTTTCCGTCAGTCAGGGCTTTATAACTAATTTCAAGAAACGCCTTGGAATTCGTATGAGAAAAATTTCAGGAGAAAAATTATCTTGTGCAGATGAAGCTATAATTAAGAATTTTCAAGAGGCATTCACAAAACAAATGGAAGAATTAATATTGGTCCCCGAACAAATTTACACTGCAGACGAGACTGCATTAGTATATAAAAATTTTGGATAATCGGAGATTGGTTACAGTCAATGAAAAAACTGCACCAGGAAGGAAAAATTCAAAAGAAAGTGTGACAATAATGCCCAGCTGCGATGAAACAGGATCACATAAATTAACTTTAATGATGATTGGAAAATCGGATAAACCGAGACCATTTAAAAATTGGGACAACATGCTTTATTATAAGGCATTCAAAAATTCATGGCAAACAACATCACTATTTAAAAATTGGGTTTTCGACCAATTTGTTTCAAACGTACGACATCATTTAAAGGAAAAAAACTTACCCGAAAAATCAATTTTACTTATCGATAACTATAGTGCTTATGGAACAGAAACGATGCTAAGGGCGGATGATGGAAATTTTAAAGTATTGTTTTTGCCTCCTAATACCACTGCAATCCTGCAACCATTAGACCAACAAATCATTCAAAGTATGAAGCTTCGGTATCGAAAGAATTTATTGCTAGATCTTGCAAACAAACCCGAAAGTGATACAATTGCTAAATTGAAACAAATAAAGTTAAAAGATGTTTCTATTATGATACATCAAGGTTGGATGGATGTTCCGATTTCAGTCATTCAATCAGGTTGGAAAGTTCCTATCGACATTGACATCAACAACTTAAGCTTACCCGTAAATTATTTTGATGATGATTGCCAACATTCTACAATGGCTTCTGGCAGTTTATTGTCTAGTCAAGATATAATGGATTGGGCTACTGGTGCAACAGAAAGTTTGTCACGGAACTTTGATGAATCCAACTTAATTGAAGAAGAGAATGATGCAAATACGGAAGATGAATATGACATTAATAATGATGATGATCACACGCAAAATATTGATCAAATTATACAATCTTTTAATAATGTTATTGAATGGTCAGAAAATGAAAACCGTCCAATGAATTATATTTTGAATTTAAGAAGAATTCGCAACAAAGCTGTGATGAAAAGATAAATTATTCAACCTAAATAAGCTTTTTAAATTAAATCTTTTTAAATTATAGTCATTTTAGTTTTAATTTAGAGCATCAAATGATACATTCAATGAAATCCTGGAAAATAAATCCAATTTTCGCTTAAAGCTACATTTTTCGTTACGGGCTACTTTAATAAAAAATTGATTCAGCTCTGGTCGCTTATATCAAGAATATACTGTATATGAATAATACATTTTTTTATCAAAGCAAGCTTTCAATTTAAAATTTCATAATCCAATCAAAAGTTTTGTTATTATTTGTTGTCTAAGTTATACAATAATTTGGAAAAAATAGCAAATACTTTGTCAAAGGTTGCTTGTTCAACATATTTTTATTTCAAAATTTATGTGAATTTATATCTTTGATTTAGAATAAACAATTTTTTTTTAAATATTTTGCTTGCCGCGAAAAAAAAATATTGTATGACACATGGACGTAAGTTATTTTGGACTTAATGTGGACTAGCGCCTCGATTTTCAAACTCCACATACGTCCAAAATCTTTAGCTTTACGTCCTTGCATCATAATGTACTATTAATGTCTTTTTGTTTAAATCTATATATGAAATTTGTGTTTTGGACGACCCAAGACGTCAATTTTTGAACCGAACTATTTTAGTGGCCTTCATTCTGGGCATACAAATAGTAAAAGTGAAGTAAAAAATGAAGTGCGTAATCTTTACACGCTGTTGAAGTAAAACTTCTTTCGCCACTGCAGCAGGTATTACTAAAAATATTAAATATAAAATAAAAATCGATATGTCATATTGAAATTTAGAGTTTCTTTCTAATATTCTTGATAATATAATTTACAACAATGTTTTACAAAATCTTACAACGTATTACAAATTAAATTTCACGATGAATACATGTCCACTTAATTGAACAAATTTGTCATAAGCCTGTAGTTTCATATTTCAATTATATGATAATAATTGAATTGACATTGTAATACATTATGTAAATATTGCTTTTTATTACACATGCTGTAAATTATAATATCAAGGAATGCAACTCTAAATTGCAATATGATACATTTGTTTTATGTTTAATCTTTTTATTAATACCTGCCACAGTAGCCAAAGAAATTTATTTCAACCGCGTGCAAAAATTACACGCACTCATTTTTCTATTTAACAAAACAAATTTAATCAACACAAATATTTTTATTTAAAAATAAACTTTTGAAAAAACGGCATATTTTTAGTCATAGAGAATTATATACGACCACCTCGAAATCTATAGCAATATAATACAACTCAAACTATCCAAACAGATTAAGATGTTTTGATGAAATCGCCTAAAATACATAAAAATACGGGTTTTTCTAATTTTCTAAAAAACGGTATTTTTCACTTCATAGAAAACTATGAGACCCTCTCGAAATCAATCCAAATAAAATACAATTTAAGTCATCCAAATAAAAACTAAAATAATTCAAAATATAAATTTAAAAAATTACGAAACTCAATAAAATATTACGAATATTATATTATTAGATATTTTTTAAATCTAAAATCGACACGTGCAACTCATATAACATTTAGTACGATACTGAATAAGTGTATAAAAAATACAATACACATTATCGAATTGTATCGCATACTTGCCGAACATAATATTCGTTTGCCTTTTTTACAACACCCTCTACAATACTAGCCATGCTACTGCTTTTTCTATGTATGTGTATGTAGTTATTGTTTTCTTGATATTTGGACCTTTTGTTAGATTAAATTTTTTGTTTTATTTTTTCATTTTTTCAAAATTTTCAAATGTATGTGTCTTGGTCCTTCATTTTTCTTAAAAAAGTTTATTTACCAACAATATTGTATGACATCATTCTTGTTTTTTTGCACAAATTAGACGTTTCGTCTAAGAATTTCCTAATTGTTTTAGTTAAATATATAATTAAATTCAATCATTAATGAAAAAACTAGTGTTACTATTAAAATAAAAGTGATTTATTGTGATTTTGTTGTAATAATAAAAAATAAACGCCTTATTCTTATTAAATTGAGTTTTATTTCACTAAATACGTATTTTGAAAGCTATGCTTTCATCGACAGTAGTATCTAAAAAACTTTTTTTAGATACTACTGTCGATGAAAGCATAGCTTTTAAAATACGTATTTAGTGTAATAAAACTCAATTTAACAAGAATAAGGCGTTTATTTTTTATTATTATTTGAATATCTGTCTTATTCAAATATCTATCACAGTAACCTCAATAAATATTATTATAATCAAACAAAATCTTTGTAGTGTTTACTTTTATTGACAACAATTGTGTTTTTGTGGTAATATAAATTGCAATAATAATTAAAATAGTTAAATAAATATTTTATAAATAATAAAATAAGGGAGTTGCAAGTTTTAAACAGTTTTGATTGAAAATGATAAAATATAAGGTTATGTTGTTCCAGTAAATTTTTCGGCAGAAATATCCCGTTCAGTTTTATTTTGATTTCTGTTACTTTGTAAATTAATCAAATGTAATTTCATTTGATACTGCTATTATAAAAATTACTGGCATGTAAGTTTCTATAACTTAAAATATTCCTAAGCATAACTTGCAATTTCCTTGTAATTTATTTTGAAGTGTTTTTGTTAGAATAAGTGAATTTATAGTGATTAAAATAGTTTTAGTGTGAAACTGAAAACGCAAAATGCTGTACGTTACTACCGAAACGCAACTCCTAAGTCCTACTGCACCCTCAAATTGGAACTAAAAGTTATTTCAACATTCGTATTTTCAAAAGGTGAAATACTGAAATAAGGTGAATAAAGATGACTTGAAATTATACTCAGTTTTTTGAGAAATTGAATTCTTATAAGATTGATTGGTTTTCAAATATAAAGTAGTCGTAGTTTCAGATGTACATTGACGGAGCAGCTTAAGATGTATGATTTTTCTCGCAGCTTCCAGCACTCATTATTACACCATTTGTTATTAAAGGTTGCGCAAGACGATTGCGTTTTAGTTTGCAAACTGGACTGCACTATTATTTCAGCGTTATCCTTCACTTGGAATTAAATTCTAAGCGTTCATTAATCATATTACTCGTGTTCAACTCTGTTTTTCATTTATATTGGTCTGAATTCTGTTTGTTCCAGGAAAGACTAGATAATAATTGCAACTGAGCAACATTAATATTTTTTGAAAGTGTATGGACTTCTAAAATAATTCGCATATGTTCTGAAAAACTCTAGTTGTCAAAAGAAAAATCAAAATTTAACGAAATAAAATCAATTGGTACACAACAGAGATCATTAGAAGACATACCCACTGAACTTATAGAAGTGAATTCTCCATCTAGATCCTTTTATGTTCTTTCATTAAGGATAACACAACCCATATCATCTAACAAACCTAGCAATTTACTACCCTTAGAATTAAACATGGAAGTCTTTCGATTTTTGCACTAGCTTGATATCTGTAGTGCTGCCATAAAGAAATTTCTCTAAACTCTGCTCTTGTCCAGTTCTTGTGTATAAATCACCAATTATGATTACATTATCAACTTTAGAGGTGGTCAAGAAATTTTGAAGCTTCTTAAAATCCTCATCCCAATTTGTGCAACTCAGATATGTCGGGCAAAAATGATAGAGTATGTTCTCCAACCTAAATTTCAGTAGTAATATGTGATCTATTTCTAAAAAATTTAAATTATATTGGTTACTAAGATTCTTTTTGTAAGCATAAAGACAACACACTTTGCCCTTTTAAATCGATTTTTTCTTTAATTGTTGGAATCCAAAATAATCTGAAAGCAGGGAAATACCTTTCAAATTCATTAAAATGTTCCTGCAAAATCCATGTTTCATACAAAAATAAAACATCAAATGAATTCAAATACATAATTTAAAAAGTAGGGTACAACGACTTATTTGCAAGTCTATTAATATTAAAAGAAATTATTTTTAAACTTGAATTAAATTGGTTATCTCGGCAGTTGGCAGGCGGCCAAGCCTAGCTCTGGCTGCTATTTAAGCTTCAATGTTGTGTGATTAACATTCTTCTGTGTTAAATTTCCAAAGAAATGGGTAAAATCGAATTTAACTAATTCTTGTAAATAACGTACGCATTCTGATTCGAAGTTTGTAGTTCGCCTTACTATTCTTACTGATGAAGTTAAAATTTTAAACTATAATATGACGTCAGTCTTTTAAGAAATTCTTCGCTGAGAATTCTTAAGCTTAAGCTTACAATTTTCTCAAAGTACAAAGCAATCAAAAAATTATTGATTTCATTAACTATGCAGAGCATATCATATGATAACTATCAGATTATATTTTCCGATTTTTGGCTTTAGGCCTTAAAAACACCTGCAGACTCGCTGTAGACGTTGTTTCAACAAAATGCGTTGTCTCAATATCCGCAATAAAAGTTCTCGAGAACCAAATGCAAGGGCTACTGACCACTTCATTACACAACCAGTAGACCATTTTGAGAGACATGCTCAATGCTCAAATAGCTCATATGCCGTCATATACCTACTGCACTGCCACAGAAATCTAGTTGTGTTTGTTGCGCATTTTGCCTTTTCCTATAATTTAATGTAGACAATACCTTTAAATTCTTAGTTCGAATCGAATTAAAACTTGATCACATAATCTTGCTTTCGATTTCCGTCTTCTAAAATTTTCTTAAGATAAATAATCACAATCCATCGAAATGTTATTCTATCTTGCTTCTGGCTGTTACTTTCATCTAAAATGAAACTGTATTTCTCATTTTGGTACTTTTCTCCTCGTATTTAGATTACATATGTAAGACGACAAGTCTTTTGCAAATACAAAGCTACATTTTAATTTCAAAAGATTCATGGGAGCACAAAGTGTGATAATAGAATATAAAATATTATGTTATTATGCTCGTCTGTGGAAATACTACTTAGAAATTACTTATTGTTATTTGACTGACTTTGATGTTCGCAAAATATTGTTACAATTACAAAAAAACATGTTCTTTGAAGTGTTAACAAAAGTTCAACAAATATTGCTAGTAAATCCTGTTTTGCGCTCTGGTTGTTTTTCCAACAACACCGTTTATTATGTTTTTGATGTATTTTCCTTAAATTGTGAGTAAATTCTTTTGAACTTTTAGAAGTAAAATTTTTTAAATTTATTTTCTGTTTATAAAAACGTTTTTATTTTTATGCATCTGGATACAATCAATTATGTACCAGAGTTTTAAATTATTTCTGCATAAAACATTAGTTTTTCTGTGAATTTCTGTGAAATTCTAAGCTTCAATGATATTGATGTTTCCGTCCGTTCGAGGTGATGCTGCATTTCTATTTCAAAAGACAATATAGTAATATATTTGTTTGCTATACAGAAGTGTTAGATATCTTTGTAGCTGTCTGTTAGGTTTACTCTGTATACCAAAGGCTAATATATGTTTTTTATTAAAAATTGCTATAATTGTTAAAAAATTATTACAGTAAAGATGTAACATATAGCAAATCAAATCGAGAGTAAAATTCCTGAAGTTATGGCGCAGATTTTTTTCAGAACCTAGCCTCATAATTTTATATCAAGTTTTATTAATGTTTTAAATTATATCAAAATCATAGATATATTCAAAGCCTGATTGTTTGACACCATATGCATGAAACAATAAACCTTGCTATATGCAAAAAAATTTAATAGTGTTTTTGATTAAATTTTTTAATTTTTTTTAAATGTAGTTGTAACCATCTTGCAATATAAGGTGGCGCAAATTTTTTTTATACTTAGTTTTATATTTCAAAATGGGTGACTATATAGTTTAACGATTTGTTTTTGCTAATAAAATAATCAGACTTTGAATGTTAGGCCCATAGAATAACGGAAAAAGATATGGCTTACGTGTTGTTGTCGGTTACAGGTCGGAATTTTTTTAATCTCTGGGGGCGGGTACTTACATAATGGACCTGCCGAGTCCACTTGCCCGGAACCTGGGGACTGGAGTTTCACCTTTTCGATTCTCGTCAAGGAGATCGCGATCGGATAAAAACTCAGACCTTGCGGCTTGCCCAAAGTTAACAACTTTTTTTCAGACATTAAGTGCAAAATGGAATTGTTCAAAAACTATTAAGCCGAATGAAACGTTCTAAAGCTTATGTTTTTCGTTGAGGTTTCAGCTACAAGATGTAGAGGGGTCCATTATATTATAAACAATTATTTGCAAATAACTAAATTCAAATGAAAATTATCGTTTTTTAGACATTTTTTTCGCAGTTTTTTGCAAAAATTTGCAACAAAAACATTTTTTTTTTTATATTTTAAGTTATAGAAAAAGATTTAAGGAACAAGTACGTTCCATGGCACCAGTATCGTAAAGTGCACCATTTACAAGTTATATTGCTTACAAGGAAGCAAAAAAACATTTCCAGCCGAATTTGTTGAATAACTCCAGTCGCCAAGTTCCGAGCGAGTGGACTCAGCAGGTCCAATATGTGAGTACCCTCCCCCAGAGATTAAAAAAAATTCCGACCTGTAACCGCCAACAACACGTACAATCTGTAATTCTATGTGCCTATATACCGAGTACTTTTGACTATTTCTTTTCAGAAATTGCCGTCCACGCCTAATATTAGTTTTTTCTTCTGGGAGGAGAAATTTAATAAAGTCTTTTCCAATTTGCAAAAGTTCTTGAGTTGGTCTATCTATATTATTATTGTTTTTTTGATTTTGTAAATAATTAAAGTTCTTGCAATGATGGGTTTCCTCAACAGTATTGGAATGCAAATTGATAAAGTTTTGATCAGTCTAAATAGAATCGTTTCTTTAGTTAGTTTATTTATTTTTCGCATAATTGATTATAGTCAGGCAATGGGTCAGTGTAGTTAGTGTTTAACTAAAGCATGGACTATTTGCTTATTCCTACGTTCGTTCAACAATTTTTCCGCCGGTTCTGGCGATTGGAAACAAGTGCTCAATACACCTCCTCGTTGGTGACCTACAGTAACCGAAATTTATTTATGAGGGAGAAAAGAGAGGGTAAATAACCTAACCCGGAAAAAATCCTTAAAATTTTACTTGGACGTCGAAAAGGACCAGATTTGCTTGCAGTTGCTTTTAAGTAGATTTCATTTAAAAATCTACCTATTGCAATGGGCTTCCGAATTTCGGAAAAATTTTGGTGCCAAACGACTATATATGATAAGCGGAGACGGAAAAACAAAAAAAAAATTATATATATATATATATATATATATATATATATATATATATATATATATATATATATGTATATATATATATATATATATATATATATATATATATATATATATATATATATATATATATATATATATATATATATATATATATATATATATATATATATATATATTTATATATATATATATATATATATATATATATATATATATATATATATATATATATACATATATATACATATATATATATATACATATATATACATATATATATATATATATATATATATATATATATACATATATATATATATATATATATATATATTTATATATATATATATATATATATATATATATATATATATATATATATATATATATATATATATATATATATATATACATATATATATATATATATATATATATATATATATATATATATATATATATATATATATATATATATATATATATATATATATATATATATATATATATATATATATATATATATATATTTATTTATTTATTTATTTATGTGGCAAGAGCAGCAAACAGTTGCCCAGTTATATGCTGCTTCAATATTACAAAATAAAGTTACATGTGGATTTTTTGATTTGTACAAGTTAAATCAAATATTTACATTTTTAAGTATAAAGTTGATTTTATATAAATTCAAGTTAATATTAACAACAAGATAAACATTAACAAAGTGTCTAGATTAATTCATATAGTTTGAGAAATAATAATTACCAAAAACATCAAATCTAAAAGTATACAATCCAAAAGTATAAAATTAAAGAAAAAAAAATTATTGTTTCATTTCATCAACTATCGTCAGGAGACTTAAAAACAGAAAAACGAAAATATCCGCAAATATAAGCCGTGTTCAACCCGACTGGAGCAACTAAAAAATTGTATGCACTTGTTGTTGTTTTTTCAGTTGCCTCAGTAAAATCAGACTCGCTCACATTAGCAAAACTACATTAAAAAATTATATTAGAAATAATTACATTAGCCAACATGAGAGTTGTCGCACGAACACGACTATTAAATTTGATAAATATTCGTTACCACTCAACTGCTGGTTTCTATCATTTCTTATTACCACATATCAACCATCTAAGTATTCGTTGGAATTAATTTATTCTAAAGTCAAGTTTCAGTTAAACATATTAATTCAAAATTATTTTCTTGCACAGCTAATTTAAAGTTTTTAAATTTCGTTTTCAAGCCTCTTGAGTTATGATAGTACAAATTAAGGAAAATCATTCTAAAAAAAAATTAAACAAAAATGAGTATGTTGTACTATATTGGATTAAATAAATCAATAGAAAGAAA
Organism: Diogma glabrata; assembly: GCA_963693315.1. Classification (NCBI taxonomy): domain Eukaryota; kingdom Metazoa; phylum Arthropoda; class Insecta; order Diptera; family Cylindrotomidae; genus Diogma; species Diogma glabrata. The sequence continues at coordinate 1,998 of CAVNZG010000391.1, read as the reverse complement.
GAATATATAACAATAATACTATACTATACTTAAACTCCGTTCCTTCTAAAATCAGAATGATAACAAAATCAGATGAAAAAAATAACGTAATTATTATTTCCGATAAAAGTATAGTAAAAAAATAACGTTAAACTGAAAATATAAATTAAGTTGTTAATAAGTTGTCCAAATCTAATGATGAAGAAATCTTTATGACAGCATCGTTATCACTCTTCTTGCAGTAAATATTTCCATAATTAGCCCATACGTATTTGAATGTGATTGAGTTACCTTGCTGTTGAAGTAGTGTTTTTGTTTTATGTAATAAGCTTTTTTTATGAGGAGGTAGAAACGCCGCTACAAATATTTTTGTGTCGTCATTAAAACCAATTAAATTACTTTGGAAGGACTTATTCAAACGAGCTGCTTGTAAAACCTGTTGTTTTATATATTTCGAATTGAATTCCACCGTTATGGGTTTGAGCTTAGATTTTGATTTATTCCTATAAATATATCGAATTTCAGCTATCGTTATATTATATCCGTAGAGTCCAAGAATTTTTAAAAGTACTTCCATTAAATTTTCATTTTTGGTTTGAGGGACACCATATATCTGTAGTTTTGATGAGTAACAGTGATTTTCTAACAATTCACAGCGAAATGAAAAAGTTTCCAGACACTGCTTAATGTATTTATTTTCTTTTTCAAGTTCCAAAATCTTTTTTTCATTTGAGGTAATTCTTTGTTCAAGCCGTAATACCTCATCAAATTTTGCCGTTATAGTATTTAGCGTAACGCTAAAAAAAGTTTGTTGATGTTTGATTGCATCGAATGATTTTAAAAATTCATTATGCTTTAAATTCAGTGTATCAATGTCATTTTTTACAGATATCAAAGTATTGTTAACTGTTTGATTTGAAACTTTGGATGCATTATCACTTTTAACCTCTTCAGTTAGAATACATCTTTGGCATATCCACTGATTTATTAAGACACAATTCACTGTTTCGCATGCTATATGATAAATAAGTTTACACTTGATACACTGAATTTTATCATTTTTTAAAGCACGATCAAATTTTTCATTACATCTAGCGCAGTTTGACATTATTATTAAAGTTCTAGAATTCAATTGTTTAACACTTTACGGCAGCTTTCCTTCACAAATGATAATGAACAATTAGATATTTATAATATCATTACAAATTAGCTCACATTGATTTGAAATAATTTACGGAACTTTATTAAAAAAAGACAATCAATTATAATTTTTAGTATTTTACCATACACAACTTTATAATTTAATTTAACCTCAATTAAGAGTAAACAAATAGATGTTTCTCGTACCAAAACAAAAAATCGAATGTGATTATATATATATATATATATATATATATATATATATATATATATATATATATATATATATATATATATATATATATATATATATATATATATATATATATATATATATATATATATATATATATATATTTATGTATATATATATACACATATATATATATATATATATATATATATATATATATATATATATATATATATATATATATATATATATATATATATATATATATATATATATATATAATAGGTAGCGAAAATCCGAAATTCTACGTCCACGCCGTGCTACCTGGGTAACGCTAAGAGAATTAGGTTGGTGTAGTTGAGAGGGGCAGAGTAAATACTGCTTATACTCAATGATTCTGCACCATGGCGAGTCATTAGCGCCATACCACCAATGCAACTCAAGCGTCTGTTCTCCATGTTAGGGGCGGCTTGGAGCGGGCGTCTGTCTTGGATCAAGCGGCTCGCTATATAAATGTGTAGAAAGCGTCTGTTCTCCATGTTAGGGGCGGCTTGCAGCGGGCGTCTGACTTGTATCAAGCGGCTCGCTATATAAACGTGTAAAAAGGTTGTTTCTGGTGACCTTAAGATGCAGGACGAACCCATTCACGAAAATTTGGGTTGGGCGAAGGCTAACACCCCATTTCC
>CAVNZG010000390.1:0-87117 GCA_963693315.1 Diogma glabrata | reverse complement strand
TAAATTTCAAAGAACTCAATTCCCTATTATTCCTGCTTTTGCTATGACTATTAATAAATCTCAAGGTCAGACATTCAACAGAGTTGCCATTTTACTTAAAGAACCTGTATTCACACATGGTCAATTGTATGTTGCTGCAAGTAGAGTGCGTGCGTTTGAATGTTTGAAATTTTATAGTTATGATACATCTGACCAAGGTCATTTGTTCAAAGATGATAGAGTTTTCACAAAAAATATCGTCTTCCCAGAAGTCATTGTTACCTGATTACCTCTCACTTTTCTCAAAAACCTTTTCCTCTTTTATGAGTACTAGGAGGGCCCGGCGTGCTTCGCTACGCTTATAAATAAAGTTTTTGCGTAGACATTTTGTTGACGTAGAAGCAATGATTTCAAAAAGTGGTAATGAGAAATGCTACCATATAATTTTTAATTTTTCTTTTTAAATATATGAATGAAAAATAATCAGAACTCTAGCTGATCAGTTCGGATATATGAAAAATTAGCGAAGCTTACTTGAAAACTTATTTGATCGCTAATTTTTCATATGCTAATTTTTCATACGAAGCTTACTTGAAAACTTATTTGATCGCTAATTTTTCATATATCCGAACTGATCAGCTAGAGTTCTGATTATTTTTCATTCATATATTTAAAAAGAAAAATTAAAAATTATATGGTAGCATTTCTCATTACCACTTTTTGAAATCATTGCTTTTACGTCAACAAAATGTCTACGCAAAAACTTTATTTATAAGCGTAGCGAAGCACGCCGGGCCCTCCTAGTAAAAATAAAAATAAAAATAAAAATAAAAATAAAAATAAAAATAAAAATAAAAATAAAAATAAAAATAAAAATAAAAATAAAAATAAAAATAAAAATAAAAATAAAAATAAAAATAAAAATAAAAATAAAAATAAAAATAAAAATAAAAATAAAAATAAAAATAAAAATAAAAATAAAAATAAAAATAAAAATAAAAATAAAAATAAAAATAAAAATAAAAATAAAAATAAAAATAAAAATAAAAATAAAAATAAAAATAAAAATAAAAATAAAAATAAAAATAAAAATAAAAATAAAAATAAAAATAAAAATAAAAATAAAAATAAAAATAAAAATAAAAATAAAAATAAAAATAAAAATAAAAATAAAAATAAAAATAAAAATAAAAATAAAAATAAAAATAAAAATAAAAATAAAAATAAAAATAAAAATAAAAATAAAAATAAAAATAAAAATAAAAATAAAAATAAAAATAAAAATAAAAATAAAAATAAAAATAAAAATAAAAATAAAAATAAAAATAAAAATAAAAATAAAAATAAAAATAAAAATAAAAATAAAAATAAAAATAAAAATAAAAATAAAAATAAAAATAAAAATAAAAATAAAAATAAAATAAAAATAAAAATAAAAATAAAAATAAAAATAAAAATAAAAATAAAAATAAAAATAAAAATAAAAATAAAAATAAAAATAAAAATAAAAATAAAAATAAAAATAAAAATAAAAATAAAAATAAAAATAAAAATAAAAATAAAAATAAAAATAAAAATAAAAATAAAAATAAAAATAAAAATAAAAATAAAAATAAAAATAAAAATAAAAATAAAAATAAAAATAAAAATAAAAATAAAAATAAAAATAAAAATAAAAATAAAAATAAAGTCTTCCCAGAAGTCATTGTTACCTGATTACCTCTCACTTTTCTCAAAAACCTTTTCCTCTTTTATGAGTACTAGGAGGGCCCGGCGTGCTTCGCTACGCTTATAAATAAAGTTTTTGCGTAGACATTTTGTTGACGTAGAAGCAATGATTTCAAAAAGTGGTAATGAGAAATGCTACCATATAATTTTTAATTTTTCTTTTTAAATATATGAATGAAAAATAATCAGAACTCTAGCTGATCAGTTCGGATATATGAAAAATTAGCGAAGCTTACTTGAAAACTTATTTGATCGCTAATTTTTCATATGCTAATTTTTCATACGAAGCTTACTTGAAAACTTATTTGATCGCTAATTTTTCATATATCCGAACTGATCAGCTAGAGTTCTGATTATTTTTCATTCATATATTTAAAAAGAAAAATTAAAAATTATATGGTAGCATTTCTCATTACCACTTTTTGAAATCATTGCTTTTACGTCAACAAAATGTCTACGCAAAAACTTTATTTATAAGCGTAGCGAAGCACGCCGGGCCCTCCTAGTAAAAATAAAAATAAAAATAAAAATAAAAATAAAAATAAAAATAAAAATAAAAATAAAAATAAAAATAAAAATAAAAATAAAAATAAAAATAAAAATAAAAATAAAAATAAAAATAAAAATAAAAATAAAAATAAAAATAAAAATAAAAATAAAAATAAAAATAAAAATAAAAATAAAAATAAAAATAAAAATAAAAATAAAAATAAAAATAAAAATAAAAATAAAAATAAAAATAAAAATAAAAATAAAAATAAAAATAAAAATAAAAATAAAAATAAAAATAAAAATAAAAATAAAAATAAAAATAAAAATAAAAATAAAAATAAAAATAAAAATAAAAATAAAAATAAAAATAAAAATAAAAATAAAAATAAAAATAAAAATAAAAATAAAAATAAAAATAAAAATAAAAATAAAAATAAAAATAAAAATAAAAATAAAAATAAAAATAAAAATAAAAATAAAAATAAAAATAAAAATAAAAATAAAAATAAAAATAAAAATAAAAATAAAAATAAAAATAAAAATAAAAATAAAAATAAAAATAAAAATAAAAATAAAAATAAAAATAAAAATAAAAATAAAAATAAAAATAAAAATAAAAATAAAAATAAAAATAAAAATAAAAATAAAAATAAAAATAAAAATAAAAATAAAAATAAAAATAAAAATAAAAATAAAAATAAAAATAAAAATAAAAATAAAAATAAAAATAAAAATAAAAATAAAAATAAAAATAAAAATAAAAATAAAAATAAAAATAAAAATAAAAATAAAAATAAAAATAAAAATAAAAATAAAAATAAAAATAAAAATAAAAATAAAAATAAAAATAAAAATAAAAATAAAAATAAAAATAAAAATAAAAATAAAAATAAAAATAAAAATAAAAATAAAAATAAAAATAAAAATAAAAATAAAAATAAAAATAAAAATAAAAATAAAAATAAAAATAAAAATAAAAATAAAAATAAAAATAAAAATAAAAATAAAAATAAAAATAAAAATAAAAATAAAAATAAAAATAAAAATAAAAATAAAAATAAAAATAAAAATAAAAATAAAAATAAAAATAAAAATAAAAATAAAAATAAAAATAAAAATAAAAATAAAAATAAAAATAAAAATAAAAATAAAAATAAAAATAAAAATAAAAATAAAAATAAAAATAAAAATAAAAATAAAAATAAAAATAAAAATAAAAATAAAAATAAAAATAAAAATAAAAATAAAAATAAAAATAAAAATAAAAATAAAAATAAAAATAAAAATAAAAATAAAAATAAAAATAAAAATAAAAATAAAAATAATAATAAAAATAAAAATAAAAATAAAAATAAAATAAAAAATTTTTATTTTTAAAAATAAAAATAAAAATAAAAATAAAAATAAAAATAAAAATAAAAATAAAAATAAAAATAAAAATAAAAATAAAAATAAAAATAAAAATAAAAATAAAAATAAAAATAAAAATAAAAATAAAAATAAAAATAAAAATAAAAATAAAAATAAAAATAAAAATAAAAATAAAAATAAAAATAAAAATAAAAATAAAAATAAAAATAAAAATAAAAATAAAAATAAAAATAAAAATAAAAATAAAAATAAAAATAAAAATAAAAATAAAAATAAAAATAAAAATAAAAATAAAAATAAAAATAAAAATAAAAATAAAAATAAAAATAAAAATAAAAATAAAAATAAAAATAAAAATAAAAATAAAAATAAAAATAAAAATAAAAATAAAAATAAAAATAAAAATAAAAATAAAAATAAAAATAAAAATAAAAATAAAAATAAAAATAAAAATAAAAATAAAAATAAAAATAAAAATAAAAATAAAAATAAAAATAAAAATAAAAATAAAAATAAAAATAAAAATAAAAATAAAAATAAAAATAAAAATAAAAATAAAAATAAAAATAAAAATAAAAATAAAAATAAAAATAAAAATAAAAATAAAAATAAAAATAAAAATAAAAATAAAAATAAAAATAAAAATAAAAATAAAAATAAAAATAAATGAAAAAAATGTATTAGACACAACAGATAGAGACTTTAGACTATTTAGAGTTGAATTCATAAATGGTTCTCTCTTGACCCATTAGAAAATATTAGTAAGTTGTTACGGTTGTGACAGATGCATTGCGGTTGTAACCCTGGCAAAAATTCTTGAAGGAATTTTTGTTAGGATCTTACATGAACTATAAAAGATCCTATGTAAATCTTGTATGATCTTGTATGATCTTGTAAACTTCTTGTTCCAATTCTCTACAAGAAATGATCATGATCATGCAAATTCCTATATAATTTTCCTACAAGAGTTTTTGCCAGGGTTACAACTGCAATGCATCTGTCACAACCGTAACAACTTACTAATATTTTCTAATGGGTCAAGAGAGAACCATTTATGAATTCAACTCTAAATAGTCTAAAGTCTCTATCTGTTGTGTCTAATACATTTTTTTCATTTCGGTATATTCCATGAAAGAGCACAAAACGTGATCATCGAGAGAAAAGAAATATGTCACCAAATTGTGTCACAACAGCAAACTAATTTTGCAATATGTACAATGGTTAATTTTTAATAAATTTTAATAAACTAGGAGGGCCCGGCGTGCTTCGCTACGCTTATAAATAAAGTTTTTGCGTAGACATTTTGTTGACGTAGAAGCAATGATTTCAAAAAGTGGTAATGAGAAATGCTACCATATAATTTTTAATTTTTCTTTTTAAATATATGAATGAAAAATAATCAGAACTCTAGCTGATCAGTTCGGATATATGAAAAATTAGCGATCAAATAAGTTTTCAAGTAAGCTTCGTATGAAAAATTAGCATATGAAAAATTAGCGATCAAATAAGTTTTCAAGTAAGCTTCGCTAATTTTTCATATATCCGAACTGATCAGCTAGAGTTCTGATTATTTTTCATTCATATATTTAAAAAGAAAAATTAAAAATTATATGGTAGCATTTCTCATTACCACTTTTTGAAATCATTGCTTCTACGTCAACAAAATGTCTACGCAAAAACTTTATTTATAAGCGTAGCGAAGCACGCCGGGCCCTCCTAGTACTCATAAAAGAGGAAAAGGTTTTTGAGAAAAGTGAGAGGAAATCAGGTAACAATGACTTCTGGGAAGACGATATTTTTTGTGAAAACTCTATCATCTTTGAACAAATGACCTTGGTCAGATGTATCATAAATATAAAATTTCAAACATTCAAACGCACGCACTCTACTTGCAGCAACATACAATTGACCATGTGTGAATACAGGTTCTTTAAGTAAAATGGCAACTCTGTTGAATGTCTGACCTTGAGATTTATTAATAGTCATAGCAAAAGCAGGAATAATAGGGAATTGAGTTCTTTGAAATTTAAATGGAAGAAGAGTTCCAGAATAAGTCAAATGAATGCGTGGAATTAGAATGCGTACACCTCGCATGACACCAGTCAAAACTTCACAATCTATTGAATTTCGGTGCATAACTTTTACACGCATTCGTGTTCCATTTACTAATGCTTGACCTGTATTTAAATTACGTATGAGGAGAACAATGCAATTCACTTTCAAATTTAATTTATGAGGTGGCAAACCTCCTACACTCAATTTATTTAAAAATTCTATTGGAAAATTGTTCTGCTCACGAATGTCATCACAAACAACTTTATCAAAACTAAAATATGCTTTCTCCTCTCCTGGCATAATACTCAAGGTTTTAGAATTGATTTCATTGCAATCATTGTTTTTGGGGGCTAAAATGACGGAACTCAAAATGTCATCAGATAAAATTGTATCAGAAATATTTCCAAAAATGTCTTCAATAATATTGTCTGGATTGCCAATCAAATTATGAGGAATTTCAATGATATCTGAACCAAACTGTGGAAAACTTTGCATATCACCATTACCGAGTCTTCTAAGAAATTCTACAAATTCAATTTCATGAGGGAGAGCTCTCATGTTTTGATTTAATTTCAAAATTTTAAAGTTAATAAATTCTTGCCAAGATGTAATACAATTTTCAATTAAAATAGAACGTGAGCCATGCGGTATAACTGGAAGAATTTGGCGAAAGTCACCGCTCAGTAAAAGAGTTTTACCTGCAAACAGTTTATTTTTATTTTCTTCGTTTGGAGTCAAATCTCTTAACAAACGATCAATTAATTTTAAAGCATGAATAGAACACATTGAAATTTCATCTATAATAATGATTGATGCATTATTAATATATGTGCCATGTACACTGTTTGGAGTTATATTTGGCATTGAATTCTCTAATAATGGAATTGGTAATTTGAAAACATTATGCAAAGTTCGCCCCCCAATCAAAAGAGTTGATGCAATACCACTGAAGGCAGTTACAATACACGAAAGATTTAATGAATTAAATTTATGAATGATTGCCGTTTGAACAAAAGTTTTGCCACAACCTGCATGAGCTGTCAAGAAAAAAACATTACTTCCAGTATCATGGAATTGAGCTTCACGCAAAACAATATCAATCACACTACGTTGCTCATTATTTGCATTTTCATACATTCTATCGAAAACTATAGCTTCTTCTTCAATATCAAAATGACCTACATCGCCAATCTGTAAGTTATATTGTGGAATCGGAAGACCAAGATCACCACATGAAGTATTATGTGTAAGAAGAATTTCATTAATTTCAATCAAGGCTCGATTAATTGACACATCTTCATCGTAATTTCGTAAAAAGTCTTCAATCATACTATTTCTAAATTCAATCCATAAAGCTAAAGCATTCGGAGGAACATTCAAACCACAGATAAATGCAAATAATTGACGAAACTGTTTTGGTGATTGAATTTCTGAAGCTTCAAGTAAACATTCACGCCATTCATTATCATTTGTTGCAATACCTCGAGCTTCACATGCTGCAACAAAAGTAGGGTACTCAACACCTTCATACATACGTAGATCAGAAAAAGATTTTGGACCACGAACATGCAACAGAAGTAAACGCATATGAAACAATTCTATATCTTTTGGAGAAACCATATATAATCGAGCAACAACTTTATCAGCCCCACGTTGTCTTCTTTTCCACGATTTACTTTGATCATGCCAAACATAATGTAATGGTAATTCTGTATACAAAAACTCATTAGCTAAATTATCAATGGAATTCAAATGGAAAAATGCTAACAATTTTGTTCTTGATACATTTGCGACTGCACCAGCCACATTACCATTCCTGATATAAACATTTTGTCTATTAGGCAAATGACAATCAAGTCGAATAATTGTATGAGATTGAAAATGCATTGGAAATTCAAATATGCGCCAAGCAGCTTCAGTCGAACCAACATACCGTCCATTCAAAAAATCTTGAATTTCATTTCCCACAATCGCATCATCATTATTCACTGCATTCTCTCCATTCACTCTCAATTCAACATTGGCAGAATCATACCCTTTATATACATACTTGTAAACATATTTCACACTTTTAACAGTCGTACATATTTCAACGTTAATATGACAATTGAATTTTGCAAGAAGATAAGGATTATATGGAACAACATATCTATTATCAAGAGATGCACCACGTACATCAACACTCATACCATTATCACGTCGACGATACAAAGGATAACCATTCACAGATTCTTTAGTATTTTCAGAAAAAGGTTTTGGAAAATTCTTACTACATTTACCATCTCTCATACAAACAGAATTGGGATTTAGAGCACCACATGGTCCATGCATCATATGACGTTTCACATATTCATGTAATTTAGGAAAAAGAATGGGATCAGGATTTCAGTACATACAAATTTATTAATCATTTCATTTCCATCAATTCTATCTTCATCTGATAAATTTAACAAAATATGGGCATGCGGAAGACCACGTTTTTGAAATTCAATGGTATATATAAGTGCTTTGACAGAACCGAAAATCTTTTTTTTCATTAAACAATCTATGAGCTCTTTAAGTTTCACTTTAAACACACGCACAACAATATCAGGACGAAAATTCAAAGACTCATAATTACTCAAATTATCAACAATTTCTGGCCATTGAGGATTACATGTCATTGTTATAAATAAAGAAGGTTTACCGAAATGTTGTACAATAGACATTGCATCCAAGTAATTTTGATACATGTTACGTGGTGAACCGGTGAAAGAAGATGGCAAAATTACTTTACGACCAACTACTTGCATATTATCATCGCCATTGCGATTTTGATGCAAGAAATCTGTTAAATTATTGTACAAATCAGCACGAAGAGCAGATTGATTTGAACGAATGTAATGAAGCCGTGTACCTTCGATACGAACATACATATCAACAATCCATTGAAGAAATAATTTTTGAGAACGATGCAAAAGACTAAAACCATCACGTATAGCAAGGCGATAAGATGCATATTGCAACATTGTAACTTTTGTACGTGACACATTAGCACGTGAAGTTGAAACTAAATTATGTGGAATATTAACGTGCCACCCAGTATCACCATTTGGAAACAACAAAGGATAAGCTAAAGGATCCAAAGAAGAATCAAGGACAGAAACAGAACGAATTTCATTTGCATTTTTTGAAAAAACAATCATATTTCTTTCAAAAGGTGGTTCACCATCATCATTTTTAAAAATAGCAGCCACATCAGTTTGAACAGCATCATTAAAACGACGAATATCACATTCTCTGTTAACTTTTATAACCATTGACACATCAGCAGTAACATTCTCAGGTCTTTCACAAAATTCATGCATTGATTTGAAAGAACGAACAAAAGGATTCACACGATCTAACTCAAAACCTATCTCACGCATAAGAAAAATTTCACATACATTGGTATTTCTATTCATTCTCATATTAGCAGCAGTATCAACATCATAAAAATATAATTGTGCATACATTGGAGGTCGACCATAAGCAGGAATTAAAGCACCAGTACGATGATAAAAAATATTATGAATTTTAAAATGATAAATACCACGTGCAGTAGAATCCGCTATATTACATTCAGAACTGATCATTGCAAATGCCGAATTATAGGAACGAATATTTGAAAGAAAACTTTTAGAACGTTTTTTTATAGCATTATCATTTGAATTCAATCCTTCGAAAATATTAGAGAAAAATGCATTTTCAGAAAGAGGAGGTAAATTGACTTTGCCTTTATGGCAACACAAAGAAAACGCTTCATTATTATTTGAAGTAACTTCTCTTGCAAAATGTTTGGCATGACAAAAATGACAACTCATATCCAAAGCACCACAAACATACGAATCAAAGTTACCTGGAATCACATTCAAAGCACACTTGAACGAATCTCTCAAAATTACAAAGGGAATTTCATCATTCACCACATTCAATTCTAAATCATTCGCAACATTCATGACACCATTCATGACACCGTTCATGACACCATTCATATCATCAACATTCACTTCATCATTCACAACAACATCAGCTTCAGCATTCATTCCATCATTATTACCATTCATTTCATCATTCATAAAATCAACATTATTACGCATATTACGCATATAATCTCTTTTATTCCGACGACTCGATGTACCACTCACATCCAAACGACGTTTACGACGTAGTCTTGGCATCGAAATAAATAAATATATCAATATATCAAAAATATGAAATAACTCAAATATCAAAATATCTCAAAAATCTTTATATCAATAAAAAATAAAATAATCGAAAAATATCGAAAACCGTCCTTCTTGAAAGATAAAAGACGACTAAAATATAAAATAAATACGACGACTGAAATGAATATAAAATAAATATAAAAATTTTCGTTTTTGTTATTCGTTGTTCGGTTCGATAGCTAATATATAAAAAAGAAAAATTTTAAAGCATTGTTTTAAAGCAAAAAGAAAATTGTTTTTGCATGTATGTAAACTTATAATGCATATGTATAGAAAAAGTTTTCCGTATATAATAACTTTTTTATTTATGATCCGATTTGTTTGAATCCGGATCCGACTATAGGTTACACTAATATCAGTTAGCTGTGAAAATTTCAAATGAATCCATCTGCGAATAAAAAAGCCTAATGCTCCACAAAGTTTTAATCTAGCGTATTAATATATAAGAAGATTTTTATTTTTGTTTTTAATTAAAACTAAAATGGAAAATGAATAAAATAAAAATTTGAATATGTATTAAAATCGAAAGCAAAACATAAAAATTACATCTTCTAATTATTTCTAAAAATTAAATTGGTTAACCAATCAAGAATGTATAGTTCAACAAATTTATTTGAGTAAATATTAACATACAATCCCAAGCATAACCGGTAAACTATAATAATATGCTGGATCTAAACAATATGTAGTACGAAAATTTTTTTGAAATTGCTCGATAACATCAGCTAGTAATAGATTATCAGTTTTTAAATATAAATCCGAATATTCCCACAAATTTTTACATTTAAAAATATTGCACAGGTTAATTGAGTTATCATATTCTTTTGTGATGTTTTTATTATCTAATTTTTGTTGAGTCTAAAAAATTATATGGAAATGCAAGGTGCAAGGTTCTTGTAAGCATATTAAAATCATTTGTGTTAAATTTGGAAACTCGAACTTTAAAACTGGAAAGTAATTCAGGTATATGAGGCTAACATATCTAAACTTGAAGCCATAAACCTAAATGAATCAATAAATCGAAATTTTATTGTTGTTTCAGATATATGTTTAGTAAGTAAACGATGTATAATTTTCTTTGTTGATTGATTGTTGATAATTGTCTTGATTGTTGATAATTTTCTTTGTTGATATACTTCCATCAATGTGTCCTTCAATTTTAGTTGAAATAACTTAAATTATATAATGTGTCTGAATAATAACCTGATAAGTTGTGAAAAATTATTGAAATTTCATGACTACCTTGAAAATTAATATTACAAGCTTTACGTGCTGCTCTACAATATGTATTAGTCAGGTGACAATGATCTTTAACTTTTATGTCTATTTCTAAGAAGAGATTTTCGCAAATATGACACTTTTCAACATCATTGAATTGTAGAACTTCTTCTTTAGTTAATTTTTTTATTTTTAATGGACATAAGAATGCTGTTTCAACATTTTCAGCAAATTGTTGAATTTCGTTAATGTATCAAGTTAAACAATCATTTCTACGATATGATTGATAAATGATAAACTAAAAATTTTGGGCAGAGCGTTGATCCCCCAATGTTTACTATCTATATAACACTCGAAGAATTTTTTTAAAATACTTATGATACAGTTGTTAAAAAATTCAAAAATATCATCTATTTGAGGTGGTAATATATAACAGCACAATAATTTTAATATTTACCCCCTGTGCATATCATTTTCAAATATGCTTTGTCTTGAAAAATTCAATTGCATTATCAGAACAGAAAACGAATTATATCAAACAAATGTTAATGACATCAATGCACACACCGGTTTCGAACATGTTTTGTCTTGAAAAATTCAATTGCATAATCAGAACAGAAAAGTAAATATAATAAACACATGTTAATAAATAATCATAGTTTTTACATAAAAGTACATTATGATGCTAGGACGTAAAGCTAAAGATTTTGGACGGATGTGGAATTTGCAAATCGAGACGCTAGCCTAGATTTGCACCCACATTAAGTCCAAAATAGCTTACGTCCGTGCATCATATACTATTTTTTATTCGCCGCAAGCAAAATATTTTAATAAAAATTGTTTATTCTAATTTAAAGTTATAAATTTGCATAAATTTTGAAATGAAAATATGTTGAACAAGTAACCTTTGACAAAATATTTGTTATTTTTTCCAAATTATTGTATAGCTATGACAATAAATGATAACAACTATTTTAATTGGATAATGAAATTTTGAATTTAAGGGTTGCTTTGATAAAAACTTCTTTTTTTTATAGAATTTAAACAAATACAAATGCTTTTTACTTTTTTGGACGTAACTATGACAACAAAATATATGGTTAAAAAGTGACACTTTAAGGCTGCAAATTACAGTAATAAAGTAACACTTTAATATGTAGGCGAATAAAAAAATATATCTGCGATCTACTTACAAATATGCAACATGTATTTACATTTTACGTGAAGTGCATTTTAACTTGGATGGTATATGATATTAAAGTTATTAGCACATACAAATTATTCATTCAGGCGCACAGAAGTTTAAATTTGAAACTTAAATAAAGTTCGAATCACATTTGTATTCAAAGAATAATTGCAGCAAATATGTTTGCAAATTTTATTTTGGTAAATCAAAATTTTTTTAATTTTTTTACTAGGAAAAACAAAGAATATTGAGTGTATATAAAACATTTTAAAATTTTACCTCTATTTTACTTGTGTAATAAACTAAACCAAATTTAATTTTCGATATTGTAACGGAATTTTTGCTTCAGAATAGTCATTTAAATATTTTTAAAAAAATATTCAATTTCAAATAACTTCAATTCAAATATAATTACAAAGTGCCCAAATGAGAACTTAAGTAAACAAAATTAATTAGTATATGAAAAGAGTTAAAAATTATAAACTACATGTTGAATGTTTTATTTTGTATTCTAATTTTTACATATTAAACGAAAATCATTCAATTTAAATGTGAAAATTAAAAAGAAAAACACCTGAATGAGTGCAAAATTAAAAATAAAATAAAAAATGGGGGTGTGGCGTTTGTCTCCGATGATTACTATCCAAATAACCCTCGAAGAGTCAGCGTACAATAAAATCGGGATGGCTGAATAGCGATTTCAGATCGCTCATAAAAAATATACTCGAAAAATTGGACAATCTAGTTTATTGCTATTTTTACGCATTATTTTACCCTACTTTATTTTGTTATATCCTACTGGTTTTTTTTTAATTATTATTATTAATAAAACACACACATAAAAACGTGCAAGAAAATTACATATGTAAAAGCAACTACATAACTCTTTGTTAAAGTATAAATATTTTTTTTATTTCTGTTTAGAAATTTATTACAAAACTAACACGAAATATTAATAAGTGCCGGAAAATTATAACAGATCATAAATTAACATAATTTAGTGAAAAGATGATACACTCAGCAAACTACTCAAAAACCTCTCCATTTAGCGTTTCAAGAAAATATTACAAAACCAAATATTCATGGTTCTTTCAAAATTCAAAAAATATTCTAAAAATAAAAATAAAATAAAAAACTTAAACTTTTTTTAAAGTTCTAAAAACATTCCAAAAATTATTACAAAATCAAAGATTGAAACTTTTTTCAAAAATTCCAAAATTTTTAAAATATTCCAAATATTATAACAAAATCAAAAATTTCCATGTCCAATTTCATGTTCGATAACATTTCATGTGAAACAAATAATTAATTTCATATTGTTCCAAAAAATTAAGTAAAATGAAAATCATTCTTTTGACACACTTGACAACATTTTTTTGACAAACTTATAATACAATAATCTAGATTTTAGTTTCACATACCAATACCGACCATCAAAATTTCTCCAAATTCAATGTTTGTATTCGTAATCACTTAAAATGAACGTTTTTTAAGCAAACAATAGGCAAATTTCCTTGTTTTAACACACTTGACGATTGTTTTGACACACTTCCCGTACAGTTATCGAACACTTCGTCCTTTTGGCTCTTACAATTGAGTAACCCTATTTTTAGAAACAAAAATTTTTGAGATCCCTTCCAGCGGTTTTCTAAATTTCGTCGGCTGTGACGGCAGACAGACATACAGTTTTTTTTTGAATCAGTAAGTCCTAAAACGTCGAGAAATGCCGATAAATGGGGTAAGAGTTTCATTTTTGGCTCGAGAATGTAATACTTAGGACTTTCAGACCGAAGTAATATTTTTTTCTAATTCATTGGCGTTTTATTTAATGAGAGTAAAATAATTTCTCAAATAATTACACAGTAATCGCAGTAAAAGCTCGTATGTTAAAGTTCAACTTCAAGTCGGCACGGGTTACCGTCATCCAATCGCAGTAAAACTTTTAATTTAATAAGGTCAATTGGAAAAAATTTAGCGGGTATGCGTATAAAATTTTGCAAAAAAATTTTTGTTCTCTATGTCTTGGGACACCCTAATATATATTATATATATATATATATATATATATATATATATATATATATATATATATATATATATATATATATATATATATATATATATATATATATATATATATATATATATTATATATATATATATATATATATATATATATATATATATATAATATATATATATATATATATATATATATATATATATATATATATATATATATATATATATATATATATATATATATATATATATATATATATATATTATATATATATATATATATATATATATATATATATATATATATATATATATATATATATATATATATATATATTATATATATATGTGTATATATATATATATATATATATATATATATATATATATATATATATATATATATATATATATATATATATATATATATATATATATATATATATATATTATATATATATATATATATATATATATATATATATATATATATATATATATATATATATATATATATATATATATATATATATGATGTGGTATAGAATTTATTCTTCGAAGGCGCCTTCCGATGTTGAATTGATTTTAAATCATTACATATATAATATATTGGCCAGAGATCTTATTAAAAACTACATACGGTCACTGCCACATAACGCCAGCATCTGGTACACAGATGGTTCTCGAACCAACATGGGCACGGGAGCAGGAGTGTTTGGTCCTAGAACAAAACAAACGGTTGCTTTAGGCACCACAACAACCATATTTCAAGCCGAAATTTTTGCCATTAGCAGTTGCGCTTTGCTATGCGCTGAAAGAAAATACCAAAATATTGAAATATATATTATCTCTGACAGCCAAGCAGCACTCTTGGCACTAAATCTACGCGCTTTGATTCAAAACTAGTATGGGAATGCTACCAAAATCTATTAAAAATCTCGTGCAATAACACAGTAACACTTGTGTGGGCACCTAGCCATACAGGAATACAAGAAATGCTATCGCTGACGCTTTAGCAAAGCAAAGTGCCAATAAAAAATTTGTTGGACCGGAACCATGCTTTGGAATGGCCAAGAGTTCACTCAAAAGCACAATCCAAACAATGGAACAAGAACAAAATGCTAAGTTATGAAAAGCAGAGAGGGACTAGTACACTCCACGAAGTTTCTAGGTAACCTCCCTGTTTCACCCTTAAAAACAATCGACTTAAACAGAGAGTCTCTAAGAATTTTAACGTGGTGCGTTACTGGATATGGTCCTTTAAACCACCATCTTAACAAAATAGGCCTTGTTGTTTCCGACAGGTGCAGATTCTGCTACTCGGATGCGGAAACGATGGAACACGTCATCTGCAGCTGTCCTGAACTCTCTGGGCACAGATACAACCAACTTGGTCATAGAAGACTAACACTTCCATTACCACAAAACGTCACTCCAATTTAGCTAATTAATTTTATTAAAAGTCTCAACTTGGATGACAGAATACAACCAGTAACGGCACAGACGACGACTGACTAATAACAAAATCAGGGTAAGCACAATAGACCTTCAGGTCGCAGTGCTACTTGAACTGTAAGTCTCAAGGCCCTCCAATAAAAAAAAAAAAAAAAACAAAAATATATATATATATATATATATATATATATATATATATATATATATATATATATATATATATATATATATATATATATATATATATATATATATATATATATATATATATATATACATATATATATATATAAAATATCGTCGTCAGCTCAAGTTGCAATTGTGTCACCAGAACACAACCGAGATCCGCAATATGAAAGTACAGCAAAACAAGTTAAAAGATGGCAAGGAATGATCGCAGAAGATACACTGAAAGCATTCTCAAGACTGCAGAAACAGCAGCAGCTAATAGAAATATGCGCACACTACACAAATGCGTGAGAAAGGTCACCAACAAATACACAAACACTCCACCAATAAAGGATGAATCTGGTCAAACCCTCACAACACATGAACAACAGCTAAATAGATGGAAAGAATACTTCGAAGACAACTGCCACCAACATTTTTTTTTTTTTTTTTTTATAAAATGTGATGTGTTTGATTACAATATGTGTCACAACAACACACAAAAACCTTTTAAGACCAAGGTCCCACAACAACATGCGTTCAAAGGATGTTAATGGACGCAAATCTGTTTTTTTTTTTTTAATATTTTTTTGTTAAATAATGGATAACTAAACCATAAATCCTATCACATATAAAATATGACATAGGCCAATATTTCGTGATAGGGTATGTAATGAAGCGCTTTCTTATTGGCGAACCAATAAGAAGGACATAGCAGGAAGCGTACCTAGCGAGATTGATTTTCAAGCCCCAAACTAGCTTCAGACCATGGGAACGATAAAGTAACCCTGCTACTTCAGCACAAATACAGACATGTACGCTATTCACGAAAATTTACAGAAATGGAAAGAAATACAAGTGGAAAAACGAAGACTCTGGCGACCCCATTGGCGAAAGACCCACGATCAACACGTCCAACCCCTACGTTCACTCACATATGCCCACACACACACACACCCACACGCACACACACACACACACACGCTCACACATACACACACACACACTCACACCCCTTTATCATTATGGCCGTAGTAATGAAATAAATTTACTCACCCCATGATTAAACCCCGTCCTCCTATTCGAATTCCATCAGCCCTCCATCAGCACGTTGTTCATGTTTGAAATACCCCAAAATTACTTGGTATAAAAACAAATGGTGAATGACTTTGCACGTACGAACGTTGTATCAAACTGTTCGGTAGAAACGTTCAATAAACTAGCAATCGTTGAATACTTTGTTGAATCAAAACGGTAAGTAGAAACGTCATAAAAAAACTGGTATGATTTTGTTGAATCCAAAAAAAAAATATTGTAATTGATGAAAACTATTGTTGACTTTGTTGAATCAAGATGATAAGAAGTAACGTTATATAAATTTTGTTGAATCAAAATAAAGTATTGCAATTGATACAAAATTTTGTTGAATCAAAAAATGATGTGATTGAGGTAAAATATTGTTGGATCAGAAATGATACGATGGATGTAAAATATTGCTGAATCAAAAATGGTGTAATGGAGGTAAAATTATGGTTGAATCAATAATGATGTAATTGTTGTAAAAGATGGTTGGATCAAAAACGAGGTAATTGTTGTAAAATATGGTTGAATCAAATAGTGATATAATTGATGAAAAATATTGTTGAATCAAAAAAGATGCAATTGTTGTAAGATATGGCTGAATCCAAAACGATGTAATTGTTGGAAAATATGGTTGAATCGAATAATGATATAATTGATACAAAATATGGTTGAATCCAAAACGATGTAATTGTTGTAAAATATGGTTGGATCACATAAAGATGTAATTGTTGTAAAATATGGTTGAAACAAATATGATGCAATTGATGCAAAATATTGTTGAATCAAAAATGATACGTAGAAACGTTATATAAATTTGTAAAATTTTGTTGAATCAAAAATGATGTAATTGATGTAAAATTTTGTTGAATCAAAAATGATATAATTGATGTAAAATATTGTTGAATCAAAAATGATACGTAGAAACGTTATATAAATTTGTAAAATTTTGTTGAATCAAAAAAAATGTCGTAATTGTCGTATACTTTTGTTGAATCAAAAATGATGTAATTGATGTAAAATATGGTTGAATCAAAATTGATACGTATAAACGGTATATAAATTTGTAAAAATTTTGTTGAATCACCAATGATACGTAGAAACGGTATATAAATTTGTAAAATTTTGTTGAATCAAAAATGATGTAATTGATGTAAAATTTTGTTGACTCAAAAATGATAAGTAGGAACGTTATATAAGCTTGCAGTCATCAGCGTTAAACATTTAAACCACAGTAGCAATAGCAAGATTCGGACGTCAAAGTGGCGTTGAAAAATATGAAAATATAACCAAAGTCTAACCTTTGAGATCAGGTAATGTTAGCAAAAGGTGGACTTCAAAGTTGCATTACAGTATGGTTGAAATACGTTGGTTACAGCACAAATTTCTATTAAATGTTGCGTTGAACATTATTTGAAGCACAGTAGTGGTAAAAATCACCATTAAATGTTGCATTGAAATATATTAGTTATAGTTGCATGCGTAGAAAATACCAGGCAACAACTTGGTAAAAAAAAATGCCCGTTGAAAAATTTTGAACCACGCAAAAATCTGTATATATCAAAAAAAAATTCGTTGCAAACAGTTGACAATGATGACCCCAAAATATTGCACAGAACTGCGTTGCAAAAGTGGAGACTGATGACGTAACAACGGTATATCAATACTATGTTGCACAAGTTGAAATAAATATCACAGATGTGGCGCTTCATTAATTTTGGCTTGATGCAAGCCCCATTTTAATCCAGAGGAAATACAATTATTGGTATATAAAATTATCATGAATAATCAAACTAGGTATTTTTGTTTTTGTTTGTTCCATAAGCACATTATAATCAAAGAAATTGTTCTAAATTAAGTAAATATTCTTCACAAAACACAGATTTACATAATCACTACTGGTTAAGTGCATTTCTAAATTAAAATAATAATACTCCAAATAATTACTAGTAACGGTACAGAAATTGTTCTATTTATGTTTAAATTAAACTTCACAAAACACAACTTATGTTCTTATGTTATTAATACTAGTTATGTGCAAGGCTTATTAAAATAATACTAATCAAACTGGTAGATTTTGCTTGAGTTCAGTAAACACTTTATAATCAAAAGTAAACTGTTCCTAATTAATGAAATATTCATCACAAAACACAGATTGACTTTTTACTACTGGATATGAGCATCCATCATGATCCTACTAATAATCAAACTAAATACTAATGGCGGTACGTAAATTGTTCCAATAAGTTAATAAATTAATTTTCACTAAACACCGCGGACGTTGTCACTACTAGTTAGGTGACCTTCTCATCATCATTATCATAGCCAACCTATTTTGTTTGGTTGCGGTTTCGTAGGAATTGACATCACATGCAAGGTTTTCCTCTCATATAATAAATTAAAACAATACACAAATAAAATTCTTTTTGGTTTTCCAGTTGTCCGTGACCTTGACCACGCCCTGTATTACGGACACACAAAAGAAAAACTAGCGAGACTGGTGTAGGACTAATTTTCTAATCATCCGTTCGAAATGGTGTAATCACATGGATTTTATCGTATTACTTATTGATTGACCTTAGGGGTTATCACTAAAAATTAGCTATCCCGTTACTGAAATTGTAATTCTACCACACTAGTCATATTAATAATCTATTGAATCATACCTGATACTCCGAAATTTCTTTTGTGGTAATTGTGATCGATCTCGTCAAAATTTCCTTCTTTTCCCTGCAATTCACGCTTTTCAATTATCGGATATAACTATCCATAACCCAATTCCACTGGATGAATCCCTTTTTCCGGCCGTTATTATCCAACAAAGAATATAAAAGAGTTCCACGTCCACAAAATAACACAATTCTCTACACCACCGATTTCAATCTGTCAAAAATTAATGTATAATATCCGGCTAAATCACAATAGCCAAAACTGAAATTAAACTAATTTCTTTTGTTTTTTTAAGCGACGTCAAACACAAAAATGAAAAGGTAGCAGATTTTGACGTGCACTATACGAAATGTTAATTGGACTAAGAGAGAGAATAAGTTACCGTGCTCATTATATAGTCAAATTTTTAATCTCGCAGTAACTCGAATAAAGTATTTAGATGGGAGATAATTAATTTACATCAGATTTTCAAATTATTGGGAACTTATTATAGTTCACAAAACCGTTTACTATTTGATAATATTGTACGAGAATAAGGTTGGGATACAGAATATTTCTGACACATCCATAATATTTATAATTGAATCCAAAATGAATTAAATGCAGATGCGATCAATGTTATGATGTTTGGACATTTATTAAACTACACTCTACTATATCAGCACAGTGAAGTTCAGTTTAATAACGGAAGGATTGTTTAAAGCAAAACACTCATACAAAGATAAATCAAATGTTTAACAAAGCAAAAATAGTAATTCGTTGTATGTTGACGATTGGAAACAAAATACACGTAGCCGTTATGAGGTTTTGAAAATTTCGTTGTTTCATTACGGTTTGTGTTTTAGAAAAAAATTCAAACCCAAGTAGTATGGCGAGAACAGTCGAATGGAAATATAGCGCGCGTCAATTTTAGTGTGTGGTAAGATTAAATTCTGATTAAAGTTTAGCGGTTATACGGATGATGATTACAGAAAATTATCAATTAATTCAAATTAACCAATATTATATTATATTAATGAATAAATAAATCAGGGTAATTAGTGCCATTTTCCCTCTCCTATACGTCCGTCCACCCACTGCAGATTTAGTCAGATTTTAAGAAATATAAGGAAACTATGGGTTAAGGAAACTACATGAAATATGACTATTGATGACGAAGGGATGAGAATCTATTACAAGTGGTACAGATTAATATAAGGAACAACAACTAAGGAAACTGCGACTGTAATACACTGCGTTCTGACATTATGCCAGACTATCCATTACAGAACAAGTGCTTTTTGGACGAACACCTACGACCAAAAAGAAGTTGAAAAAGGCATAGGCTGGTCGCCAATAGACCTTGTATATACATATTAGCTTGGTGAAGCACCTCGACGTACCACAGATTAGCAATCAATGCGATCAGTATTACAAACTTAGTCTTAGCAGAAACAAAGTAACAAAATATCTAAGAATATACAAAAAAAAACTTTTGGGAGGGGTATCGATAAAATCAGTATTCTACTCTATTGCAAGCGGTGGATAACTAAAATCTTCCAGACCCAATTTCGGGCAGATCTGGGGGTTCCCGAGACTCTAAAGTCACAATAAAAATTGATTCAATCTGCTACAGATCGAAAGGAAAAAACACCGTGGGACCGACTTCTTTAATGAAACATCCGACACAATTTCGTTTTTTTTTTTTTTTTTTACGTTATGCAGGCTCGCAACCCACACCTGAACTAACACGAGTCTCATGCGTCTCCGACTCGCTAGCCGGGCCACACTGTTGTACGCTTCCGTCCAAGTGACTCGGAAGGTTGTTCATATAGATTCAAGGTAACCAACTGAACCAAATTCAAATACGTTCAATCACGGAATTTGCACTCATAAATAGTCAAAACAGAAAAAAAAAATGTTGAAACAAGACCCGAACACCACAGCTGATACACGCTTACTGAACTGTGAATTCAAGACGAAACTACCCTCATATGGTCGTCGATACTCTTGACTTACAATGGCGGTAAAACACAAGCGAAAGTTACTAACACAGTGACAAAAGAAGTTATCACCGATATTAGGCACGAATGTCCTTGGAATGGTAAACACCTCTACGTTTAGAAGCCAGGTCCTCCAGTTCGTAAGCAGCGCTACCTACCAACCTTATTACTCTGGCTTCAATAAACTTCTGTGCAAGTTTAGCCGATAATTTCTTACCGGCGTCACTCAAAATAAAGTTCCTTCGGAACACCGTATCACCTGGTTTAAACAAAGTTAACCGAGCTCGTAAATTGTATCTTTCAGCACTTTTGACAAATGCTTCGGCAGTTAAATCAAGAATTCGAATTCGAATCTTATTAAGATAATCCGGTCGCAGAATCGTTTCACCTGGCTCAAGAAGACTATTCAGTCGTCTCAGCAGTTCATATGACGAACCATGAGTCACCATAGGTATTCCAAACATTGCGTAATACGGGGAACATTGAAGTGTTTGATGCAGGGAACAACGTAGTGCACAAGCGATCTCGCTCAAGTGCAGATCCCATTTAGAATGCTCCTCCTTTAAATAGGCTCTAATACCAGATAAAACACTTCTATTTACCCGTTCAGAAGCGTTAGCTTGAGGTGAATACAACGCTAGTAATGTATGTTTCACTCCGTGCTTCGCCAAGAAATCTTCAAATAGTTTAGACTTAAACTGCGTCCCATTATCGGACACAATAACTTCGGGACAACCAAATACGTGAAAGACATTGGTAGCCAATAGATGACAAATTGGTTCAGCAGTTAGTTTCCGTAAAGGAAATAAAAATGGATATTTAGTAACATGATCTAATACTACAAGAATAGCGATATTCCCGGCCTTTGAACGAGGATAAGGGCCAAGAATATCGATATACAATCGCTGACCAATTCGTTCTGTTTTCATCTGAGAAACCATGGGAGCACGAAGTGGAACATTAGTCGCTTTGATTTCTTTGCAGGTCTTACAATTTCCGATGTACGATTTAACCTGGGTATACATACGAGGCCAATAGTAAAATTTACGAATATTAAACAAGGTTTTTGCTAGACCTCCATGAGATGAGGTAGGAGGATTGTGGGCCCTTGCAATACACTCGTCAGTGTATTCCTCAGGTAACCACAATTTCCAAACCTCACCCTCTGAAGGAATATCAAGATCTAGACAAGCCAATCGTTTATAAACCCGACCAGAAATTACTTTCAGATCAGGCAATGTACCGTCTGCTTCGGTAACCAGATTTACCAACTCCAAATATCGAGAAGTGTTGAAGAAAGGGGAATTAAGATCTAATTCAGGCACTGGACATAGTTCAGAAATGATGTCGACAGAGTCACGTCTTGATAGAGTGTCAGGAACAGTATTTAATTTTCCTTTTCGGTACTCAATATCAAAGACGTAACCCTGCAATTTCAAGCTCCAACGAGCCAATCGACCAGAAAGGTCTTTTTGTTGCATTAACCATTTTAATGAAGCATGGTCAGTTATGATCTTAAAGGCCTGACCCTCGACATACGCTCTAAATTTCTTTACTCCCAGTACGGCGGCTAGACACTCTTTCTCACTAGTTGAGTAATTGCGTTGCGCAGAATTTAGTTTCTTGGACATGTACGCTATGGGATGTTCCATACCGTCCATGTCACACTGCAGTAATACACAGCCTATACCGTCATTACTAGCGTCGCACTGGAGAGTAAAAGGTTTAGTATAGTCGGGGTTTATGAGGACTGGTGCTGATATGAGAGCATTTTTGAGATTTGTAAATGCTCTTTCAGCTTCTGGAGTCCATACGAATTTATTAGAATTTTTCTTCAACAAATCTGATATTGGAGAGGACATAGCAGAGAAATCAGATATAAAACGGCGATAATAACCCGCCATACCCAAGAAGCGTCGAATCTGTTTGGGTGTTCGAGGTGTAGGAAATTCTGATATAGCCTGAGTTTTATCAGGATCAATTTTTAACGTACCACCTCCCACCACATATCCCAAATATTTTACCTCCGCTAAGAGAAACTTACTTTTTTCCACGTTTATCGTCAAGTTCGCACGTCTAAGACACTGGGAGATATCTTCTAACAGTTTCAGATGGGCCTCAAAGGTATCTGTAACTATTAGAAGATCATTCAAGTATACGAAGACGCACGACTTGAGATGTGGAGGAATTACTTGGTCCATCACTTTGGTCATTGTTTGCGGCGCATTGCACAGTCCGAAAGGCATTCTTACGAACTGATACAATGGCCGCCCTGGGACCGTAAAAGCAGTTTTCTCTCGGGAGTGTTTTTCTAACGGTATCTGCCAGAAAGCGTCTTTCAGATCCAAACTGGAAATGAAATTACTTTGTGGCAGACGACTCAAGATCCCATCTATCTGTGGAAGGGGGTAAGCATCCTTCTTAGTAACTGTATTGACCTTTCTACTATCCAAACAAAGACGATTCTTCCCAGGTTTGCGAATTAAGACCACCGGACTTGACCATGGGCTGTTTGAAACCTCTATAATACCCAGAGACAACATCCTATCCAGTTCTTCTCCCATCAGTTTCTCAATGGCGGGCGATATTGGATAGTGTCGTTGCTTGATGGGAGCTGCAGTCCCCACATCAATAACGTGTTCCAACAAATGTGTTCGACCCAGACCCATTTTTGAAAATGATGGTAGAAGCTGAATAGTGTTTTGTAGACGTGTTTGATTGTCCATAGACAATTCTGAAATTCCTGACTCCGTAGTCAAAAATGTAGGTAGGTTAAATATCGGGTTAAACAAACCAAAAGCGTTAAAGAAATCTATACCTAGATATAGATTTTGAGTCAAAGACGGGATAATGAAGACGTCCAGGGTTCTGACTTGGTTCATAAATGAAACCTTTGTTTTTACAAACCCCAAGATCTTCTGTCTTTGGCCATCGGCAGTACGAACTACGGCAGACGAATAAGTTAGAAGGTCTGGAGTCTGTACAATTTCTTTAGCAAAATCACCACCAATTACAGTCAAGGACGCTCCACTATCCAACAGTCCAGTATGTTGTTTACCCAATATTGACACTGTGGCATAAGATCTCACATCGTTGTCCAATTTCACAATAGAGGAAATGGTTTTAGTTTTAAACAAATGACGTTGTTGCCAATAAATACGAGAACGGAGCGCAGAGCGCGATGGAATTTTCAAAGATGATAATGAATCGACAAATATGTTTGAGCGCACCTTCAGGTATTCGTTCAATCGTTGTTGGAACGATTTGATTTTGGTCCATAATGGAGGTGGTTCAGTATGAACGGGTGTTCGTTTCAATAATTTCATATCAGTATCATGAGTGGGTACCAAATCATTAAAAGTCGCATTTGTAATCGGTGTTTCAGGGGTGACGATAATGGAATTATTATCTGTTTCGTCTCTGTTTGAAATACTTACAGGTAGAGTATTCCAAGAGTGTTCTATCAAATTGGATGTTGAAGCTCGGTTCAACAGTGTGTTGTGTACTAATAGGTTATTGGGACTAGTTGATGAAATATTTGAAGGATCAGGAGACAAATTAAATTTGGTCTTAGATGAATCTAAGACAGGTCTTGGGAGCGAGAAAAGGTGTTGGGATTCTGGCCCCCCCTTCGGTTTCCCTGACAATTTTCACAATTAGGACACAACACATCGTCCTTCCCACATCCCCAACAAAACAATCGCTGTGATTCACGACAATCGTGCCACCGATGACCAGGTCGTTTGCAGTTCCAACAAATAGTTGAACTGGTTATTCGTCTCATATTAGGGGCAGGCTGTATTGCCGCAAGTTCGTTGGATGTAATTGGTAACGATTCAGTTGGCAATTCGTTAATTTGTATTTGTGAAAATTCACGATCTAAATCCACCTCAGACACCGGTCTCGATGGTCTAATGTTATAATCGCGCGGTCTGGTTATTGACTCGGCCCATAATTTTTCGCGGTCACGGCAGAGCTGGCGCAGATGTTCCAGTCCATAGATGGTGACATAAAGTAGCTCCCTTCTAATTTCCAATCGTAAGTTGTTGCGAATCAAGGAGAACAACTCCACATCCGGCATCGGTACTCGTAGTTTATCGCCTAGTCGATAAATTGATTGTAAGAATTCATCAAACAATTCGGTGGGCCGCTGTTTCCTGGCCCTCATCCGCTCCTTTACCTCTTCGTCCGTCTGCCTGTCTTGAAATTCTATTCGAAGAGCATGACATAAGTCAGTCCAAATAAGCTGTCGGTTCTGGCGAAAATATCTCCAGAACCAATCAGCGGCACGATCTGTGAACAACAGGTACAGACAGCGGGTGATAATAGTAAAATCGTTATTTAAACACATCTCTGTCAGCCGCTCTATTCTGAAGATGAACGCTTCAACATCCAGACCATCGGGTCTGCCTGAGAACGTTACGTTCCAATTTCTAACTGTGGTAGAGTGCTGATCGAGATGTGTTCGTATTCTAGCTGGAGCAAGAGCAGGATGAGGTTCAGCAAACATTGGTGGTACTGGTACATTATTTTGCACAAACGCATTTACTGGCGTATAATTTGAATGAACCGATTGATGTCTCGGGGTGGTGGGCGAGATTACATTATGCGCTAGGGGTAGTAACACTTCAGGTGCTGGAGCACGTGATTGCATCATTGAGTGATTAATTCTCGAAATTTCCTGATCGATGTGAGCATTTACTGCTTCCTGAAAACCTTGATCTTCCGCTGCAGCGGCACCATATATGGGAGATCGTTGAGCTATATTCACTCGCACTTCATCGGCGAGTCGAGATGGTGGAAGACGGTTTGCCAAAGGCGTGGACGAGGGCTGATTTCCGGTACTGGAACGACGTTGCCAACCTGCGGTAACAGATCGAGTCACAGGTCGCGGTGGGGGTGGCACTATTGTATAATTATTCTTATCTATCCCTCGAGGCAACCTCTGTAATTCTGCACGCTCACAAGCGGCTCGACAAATTGGGCAGGTGTGATTCTGCAACAACCAGTCGTTGAGGCAGATGTCATGAAAGAGATGGTTACACCGAGTGAGAAGTTTTACGTCGGCCGGCACTATTTCGTGTTGACAAACAGCACAAGAGCTGGACCTATCCAGAACGTCCATCTTATCAGTGGCAGACATTATGAATACTCAAACCGCCGCACAGGACCAGATCAATAAATGCACGTATATGGAGAGCGAAACGAAAATTATTACACTATCGATGTGAACGTTGAATCCAAATAAACAATTCAATTATCAACAGAAAAGATTATTTTATTCCAATATTTGAGTACTATGAATATATTTTAAAGCAGAATTTAAAAAAAATTATATGGAAATTTAGCGATTCAAACCTCAAACAGCTACGCAATGTCTGACCAATTCGTCAATTATATTAAATAAGATTTATTATTGTCTTGATATTATTTCACTACTATTTACAATTGTTTTCCAAGATGCTGATATATGAACAGAACAATAAAAATAAACGGTGAGATTCGAGAGAAAATAAGTAGACTACAAATATGGCAGAAGATGGCAATTACGAAAATACTACTGTGTTTTGTATCTGATTTGACTAAACAAGGTAAAAATTGTACTGTGAGAGAAAACAAGTATACTAAAATATGGCAGAAGATGACAATTATATGAACTTTCCAGACCCAATTCCGAGCAGATCTGGAGGTTCCCGTGCCGCGAAAGTCGCAAAATACGAAAAAAAATTTTGAGCGATCGAATAAACAGTGCGGCAAGCCTACCGGTTTGACAAGACTAAGAAATTTTAAGTGTAACAAAAAAACTTAATGCTACCCTGCCAATGAAATACTGAATTGAATCCAAAAAAAAATCCTCTCCCCGAACTTGAAGCCAAATCTCTCACGGAGTTCAAAATTAGTAAATTAAAACCTTCAAATTCGGGTAGGCAAATTTTTCGTTGTTTTCTTTTAAATTAAATTAATTTTCAACTAAATTTGATTTCTTAAAATACTTAAAATTAGCTGGTGTCTTCAATGTTGTTATGTGTTTTTTTTTTTTTCCGTTTGTAAATCCTTCTTATTTTCCTTGTATTGATTTTTATATTCTTGATTTTCCTTTTTTTTTTTTATTGATTTATATGTTAATTATGTTCCTTTTATTGATTTGTATGTTGTTTATTTTGATGGACCTACAAATTGTTGGAGAAAGAGCGGATTAGTATTTGGTAATACCAGCAGTTTTATTTATAGTTCGCAATTAAATATTTATTTATTTATTTATTTTTTGTATAAATATATAAACATTTACCAATTTATTTATTTATTATTTATTTATTTATTTATTTTTTTAATAAATATTTATTTAATTATCTTTCTTAATAAATATTTATTTATCAATTTATTTATTTATCGACGACGGACGGACGGACCAATCACGGGGGGAGTTCATCACACCCGGGGTTGAAGGTGGTGACCGCCGATCTTTCTCATTTTGCTTTGTGGTTTTTTTATGTTTTTACTTTGGGACCAATGAAAATTGAAAGTGTTCTACGTTAAAAGGATGGGAAGTGGAAAAGGATAGGGAACAAGACGGGATGAATAAGGATGGGAGAAGGGAGGGTGAGACAGGAATAAGGTGGGGTATGTGCTGGTAGTGCCTCACCCAGCTGACGAGTGCTGATGGGATGGTCAGAAGATAAAATCCCCTGCACCATCATTCTATCAACAACACTCGGCAGCTGCGATCCACGCCACCCACACATACGGTAAGGTGCTGTGGCAGAGGTGGACCAGTTACACATCAGCATGACAGCCGAGCGAAATCTTCCCTCGACAGCGGGCCAATGCTGTCTTGGAAGAACTTCCTCGGTATCACCCGATGAGAACCAGCACACCTCAACCACAGGGAAGCTAGTATTGCCGGGAGGGGTCGCTAACGTTAGGCAATAGTAGCGCAGGTTGGGCTCTGAGGACCCCGCAAACCCGAAGCCTGACCAGGTGACCAGACTCGGACGAGGTTTGGCGTATACACCAAACCACGTCGTTCTAGGTCTGGCACCTGAGACACCTTCGGCCTTTGAGACGTCTCCAGAAACCCACCCCGTAACTAGGGTCCGTGGGGTTGTAATGCCCATTGAGAATAATTCCGAAAAATTATTCTCACCCATGCGTTTTAAAAAAAAAGACAAAAAAGGAGAATATTAGCTGGAGGCGTAGGGACGCAACTCCCCATCAAAGTACAGTCTGAGGAATCTCAGACTTCCTTTGCTCCTGCGCGTTTGAAGCAGGGAATTGCTTCTACGCCGCCAGAGTCTTTACTATTGTTTTGGTGGAAAAGAAAGTTAATTTTGGAAGAAAAATTTTAAAAAAAAATTTTTCGAATTTTTTGAAATTATGGAGGGACTCCTCCAGAGTCCTACATCGCTGTAGGGACCCTTAGAGCAGCCCCACGTTGGGCGCCAATTTGTAATGAAGCGCTTTCTTATTGGCGAACCAATAAGAAGGACATAGCAGGAAGCGTACCTAGCGAGATTGATTTTCAAGCCCCAAACTAGCTTCAGACCATGGGAACGATAAAGTAACCCTGCTACTTCAGCACAAATACAGACATGTACGCTATTCACGAAAATTTACAGAAATGGAAAGAAATACAAGTGGAAAAACGAAGACTCTGGCGACCCCATTGGCGAAAGACCCACGATCAACACGTCCAACCCCTACGTTCACTCACATATGCCCACACACACACACACCCACACGCACACACACACACACACACGCTCACACATACACACACACACACTCACACCCCTTTATCATTATGGCCGTAGTAATGAAATAAATTTACTCACCCCATGATTAAACCCCGTCCTCCTATTCGAATTCCATCAGCCCTCCATCAGCACGTTGTTCATGTTTGAAATACCCCAAAATTACTTGGTATAAAAACAAATGGTGAATGACTTTGCACGTACGAACGTTGTATCAAACTGTTCGGTAGAAACGTTCAATAAACTAGCAATCGTTGAATACTTTGTTGAATCAAAACGGTAAGTAGAAACGTCATAAAAAAACTGGTATGATTTTGTTGAATCCAAAAAAAAAATATTGTAATTGATGAAAACTATTGTTGACTTTGTTGAATCAAGATGATAAGAAGTAACGTTATATAAATTTTGTTGAATCAAAATAAAGTATTGTAATTGATACAAAATTTTGTTGAATCAAAAAATGATGTGATTGAGGTAAAATATTGTTGGATCAGAAATGATACGATGGATGTAAAATATTGCTGAATCAAAAATGGTGTAATGGAGGTAAAATTATGGTTGAATCAATAATGATGTAATTGTTGTAAAAGATGGTTGGATCAAAAACGAGGTAATTGTTGTAAAATATGGTTGAATCAAATAGTGATATAATTGATGAAAAATATTGTTGAATCAAAAAAGATGCAATTGTTGTAAGATATGGCTGAATCCAAAACGATGTAATTGTTGGAAAATATGGTTGAATCGAATAATGATATAATTGATACAAAATATGGTTGAATCCAAAACGATGTAATTGTTGTAAAATATGGTTGGATCACATAAAGATGTAATTGTTGTAAAATATGGTTGAAACAAATATGATGCAATTGATGCAAAATATTGTTGAATCAAAAATGATACGTAGAAACGTTATATAAATTTGTAAAATTTTGTTGAATCAAAAATGATGTAATTGATGTAAAATTTTGTTGAATCAAAAATGATATAATTGATGTAAAATATTGTTGAATCAAAAATGATACGTAGAAACGTTATATAAATTTGTAAAATTTTGTTGAATCAAAAAAAATGTCGTAATTGTCGTATACTTTTGTTGAATCAAAAATGATGTAATTGATGTAAAATATGGTTGAATCAAAATTGATACGTATAAACGGTATATAAATTTGTAAAAATTTTGTTGAATCACCAATGATACGTAGAAACGGTATATAAATTTGTAAAATTTTGTTGAATCAAAAATGATGTAATTGATGTAAAATTTTGTTGACTCAAAAATGATAAGTAGGAACGTTATATAAGCTTGCAGTCATCAGCGTTAAACATTTAAACCACAGTAGCAATAGCAAGATTCGGACGTCAAAGTGGCGTTGAAAAATATGAAAATATAACCAAAGTCTAACCTTTGAGATCAGGTAATGTTAGCAAAAGGTGGACTTCAAAGTTGCATTACAGTATGGTTGAAATACGTTGGTTACAGCACAAATTTCTATTAAATGTTGCGTTGAACATTATTTGAAGCACAGTAGTGGTAAAAATCACCATTAAATGTTGCATTGAAATATATTAGTTATAGTTGCATGCGTAGAAAATACCAGGCAACAACTTGGTAAAAAAAAATGCCCGTTGAAAAATTTTGAACCACGCAAAAATCTGTATATATCAAAAAAAAATTCGTTGCAAACAGTTGACAATGATGACCCCAAAATATTGCACAGAACTGCGTTGCAAAAGTGGAGACTGATGACGTAACAACGGTATATCAATACTATGTTGCACAAGTTGAAATAAATATCACAGATGTGGCGCTTCATTAATTTTGGCTTGATGCAAGCCCCATTTTAATCCAGAGGAAATACAATTATTGGTATATAAAATTATCATGAATAATCAAACTAGGTATTTTTGTTTTTGTTTGTTCCATAAGCACATTATAATCAAAGAAATTGTTCTAAATTAAGTAAATATTCTTCACAAAACACAGATTTACATAATCACTACTGGTTAAGTGCATTTCTAAATTAAAATAATAATACTCCAAATAATTACTAGTAACGGTACAGAAATTGTTCTATTTATGTTTAAATTAAACTTCACAAAACACAACTTATGTTCTTATGTTATTAATACTAGTTATGTGCAAGGCTTATTAAAATAATACTAATCAAACTGGTAGATTTTGCTTGAGTTCAGTAAACACTTTATAATCAAAAGTAAACTGTTCCTAATTAATGAAATATTCATCACAAAACACAGATTGACTTTTTACTACTGGATATGAGCATCCATCATGATCCTACTAATAATCAAACTAAATACTAATGGCGGTACGTAAATTGTTCCAATAAGTTAATAAATTAATTTTCACTAAACACCGCGGACGTTGTCACTACTAGTTAGGTGACCTTCTCATCATCATTATCATAGCCAACCTATTTTGTTTGGTTGCGGTTTCGTAGGAATTGACATCACATGCAAGGTTTTCCTCTCATATAATAAATTAAAACAATACACAAATAAAATTCTTTTTGGTTTTCCAGTTGTCCGTGACCTTGACCACGCCCTGTATTACGGACACACAAAAGAAAAACTAGCGAGACTGGTGTAGGACTAATTTTCTAATCATCCGTTCGAAATGGTGTAATCACATGGATTTTATCGTATTACTTATTGATTGACCTTAGGGGTTATCACTAAAAATTAGCTATCCCGTTACTGAAATTGTAATTCTACCACACTAGTCATATTAATAATCTATTGAATCATACCTGATACTCCGAAATTTCTTTTGTGGTAATTGTGATCGATCTCGTCAAAATTTCCTTCTTTTCCCTGCAATTCACGCTTTTCAATTATCGGATATAACTATCCATAACCCAATTCCACTGGATGAATCCCTTTTTCCGGCCGTTATTATCCAACAAAGAATATAAAAGAGTTCCACGTCCACAAAATAACACAATTCTCTACACCACCGATTTCAATCTGTCAAAAATTAATGTATAATATCCGGCTAAATCACAATAGCCAAAACTGAAATTAAACTAATTTCTTTTGTTTTTTTAAGCGACGTCAAACACAAAAATGAAAAGGTAGCAGATTTTGACGTGCACTATACGAGATGTTAATTGGACTAAGAGAGAGAATAAGTTACCGTGCTCATTATATAGTCAAATTTTTAATCTCGCAGTAACTCGAATAAAGTATTTAGATGGGAGATAATTAATTTACATCAGATTTTCAAATTATTGGGAACTTATTATAGTTCACAAAACCGTTTACTATTTGATAATATTGTACGAGAATAAGGTTGGGATACAGAATATTTCTGACACATCCATAATATTTATAATTGAATCCAAAATGAATTAAATGCAGATGCGATCAATGTTATGATGTTTGGACATTTATTAAACTACACTCTACTATATCAGCACAGTGAAGTTCAGTTTAATAACGGAAGGATTGTTTAAAGCAAAACACTCATACAAAGATAAATCAAATGTTTAACAAAGCAAAAATAGTAATTCGTTGTATGTTGACGATTGGAAACAAAATACACGTAGCCGTTATGAGGTTTTGAAAATTTCGTTGTTTCATTACGGTTTGTGTTTTAGAAAAAAATTCAAACCCAAGTAGTATGGCGAGAACAGTCGAATGGAAATATAGCGCGCGTCAATTTTAGTGTGTGGTAAGATTAAATTCTGATTAAAGTTTAGCGGTTATACGGATGATGATTACAGAAAATTATCAATTAATTCAAATTAACCAATATTATATTATATTAATGAATAAATAAATCAGGGTAATTAGTGCCATTTTCCCTCTCCTATACGTCCGTCCACCCACTGCAGATTTAGTCAGATTTTAAGAAATATAAGGAAACTATGGGTTAAGGAAACTACATGAAATATGACTATTGATGACGAAGGGATGAGAATCTATTACAAGTGGTACAGATTAATATAAGGAACAACAACTAAGGAAACTGCGACTGTAATACACTGCGTTCTGACATTATGCCAGACTATCCATTACAGGTAGGGAAAATAAAAATAAAATAAGAGATAAAAAGCAAATTTGTTTTAAAAATTTGCAGGAACAAAACTAAAATTGGTTTGCCAATAGTCCAACTAATGGCATAATCCTTGATTATGGGACGCAGTTGATTAAAGCTCAGATATATAGTTATATTAAGGCTCGTTTCTTCGAGCAAGCTACAGCGTTCCAGCATCAAGGAATATTCATTAGCTAAGATTGAGAGTGTTACCGTTGACTGAATACGGTTCATCCGCCAGCACCCCTAAGATATCACCTTGGCTAGTGATATCTCGCTGCTATTGCCAGTGGTATGCGTAACTCATATGCCAATAGCAGGGACTGGAGTACGCGGGGTTGTCACACCCATGGATCAAAAGATAATTTGTAGTCTCTAGATGACAACTATAACGAAACTATCAGCACCCATCCACCAACGGAACGGGAAGTTAGAGATGCCATACAGAAACTCAAGAATAACAAATCTGCTGGTACAGATAATATATCAGCAGAATTACTCAAAGCAGATGTAAACACAACAGCAGAAGCTCTAACACCACTATTAGCTGATGTATGGAACAAAGGTAAAATACCAATCAAATGGAAAGAAGGTTTAACCATAACAATTCCAAAGAAAGGTGATCTAAGAGAATGCAAAACCAAGTGAGGTTTGTGAGGTACCAAGTCCTTTTTAACAAATAACCGTTACATAATATGACGTAATTTAATAAAAGATATCGTGGAAATTAAAAAAAATTACAAAGTAAAAAAAATTTTCGGGGTAAGGGAAGCAGTTAATAGAGATATAGCATGGTTTGTGATTTTCAAACAGTTTTTTGGCTTTCCTGTAAAATTTTAAAGATGTGACTTGGTGTAGTTTACCTTCCACCTACAGGGTGGTTATTTTGTAGCGTTATCTCACTAGGTGAGATAAATAGTGAGATAAAAAAATTATGTTTAAATGATTTCTTTTATCTAATATAATCGATCAAAGACAAATATTTTATCTCACTTTTTATCTCACCTAGTGAGATAACGCTACAAAATAACCATCCAGATATATATATATATATATATATATATATATATATATATATATATATATATATATATATATATATATATATATATATATATATATATATATATATATATATCTTCTTATATACATAAAAATCACGTGTCACGATGTTTGTCCGCGATGAACTCCGCAACAATGTAACCAATCTTAATGAAATTTTGTACAATGTGTGTATGATGGTCCAGCTTGAGAGATAGGATAGTTATTATCTTGATTAAATCTCTAGATATTTTTTAATTGCGAATTAAATGTTAAATATGAATGGTTTATATGCCAACTTTCAGATGGCAGCGTAAATCAATTTATTCAATTGATAGTAAACTTGAACTTCGTGTAAGGCCATTATTAGACTATCAAATATGTTTTAGTAAAGAAAGTTTTGTTTTATTTGATAATAAACGAAAAGCATATTATGCTAAGTCAAATACGTTACCAAAGGTTATTGATAATTTTTTGCACGATCAGGCGATTTTGCATGTTCGCTGATTCGTAAATAAACATAGTAAGTTTCGTTTACAAATGGTCGGTAAGTAATCACTGGTCACTGGACGGTAAGTAATTACTTACCGATCATGCAGCCGGTAAGTAATTACTTACCAGTAAAGGAGACCTCAGGGTGTGAATAAAAACGATTATTAGTTAAATAATTGTGTGCGTCTATCACTAGCTTCAAATTTAAATAACATTCATTTAAAAATATTGCAGTTAAAAGATTTAAAAAAAGCAATTAATTTGGAAAATATATTCGATGGAATTTAGTTTTGCAACAAAAAAACCTATAGTATTATGATGAAACGCAAAGCTTACTATTTTGAAATGACATTTTAAGAAATTTTCTTTAAAACATTCAAACTTGAATTTTGTGAATGAATTTTATTATTTAAATAGTTTTAATTGAATTTTTATTAATCGTGCAAAAAATGTAATAAGCATTTTGCGCATTAAGAGTATTACCGATTTCGGATATATTAGAGATCTCGACTTCGTCTCGATCTCAAAACATATATCCTCAATCGG
The DNA here is from genome assembly GCA_963693315.1 of Diogma glabrata. Classification (NCBI taxonomy): domain Eukaryota; kingdom Metazoa; phylum Arthropoda; class Insecta; order Diptera; family Cylindrotomidae; genus Diogma; species Diogma glabrata. The sequence goes on along the minus strand of CAVNZG010000390.1, from coordinate 51,574 downwards.
TAAAACACTCTTACTGCTCTTAATACTTAAATAACTATTGTGCAGGTTATATATTAATTATAGAAGTGTTAAAAAGTATCGGAATTCGGAACCTGTAAAAAATTTGTTGTATTGGTTTTTATAAAGTTGGAATAAATATAAGAGTAAAAATTAAAGAAAACAATAATTTAAATTTATTTATTTATTATTTTAAATTTTTCATTGATCTTCTATGTTAATTTACAAAAATCAATATCAAATTGAAAAATACTCTTATTTGTATTGCCAATTAAAATATAACGATTAGAGGTACAAAAATTGTCATCAAAACTGGATGAAAAACTAGGTAGCGAAGTCTATTTTTTTACAACGTTTGCACTCTCCAATTTCATGTCATATTTTTTTATTGACCAATATATTTGATAGTGTGATATACGCCTCATAAATTTGGGTTATCCAATAGATGGTGTTGTATTTGTATTTAGAACGTTGTTTTTAACGTCGAAGTTTGTGCAAATACACTACGATTTGCTTTTTCAAATTGTCGTGTATTATTTTTTGGTTGGTGATTGGTGATAAATATTTTATTTGGTTTTTGTTTAAATATTGGTTTAGGCCCGCTATACACCTAAGCTAAGCTATGCGAAGTATGAGAACTATGTTTTTAAAAAAGTAATGTTTTAAGCGAATAAAGCTTTTTAAAAAAAATGTAATGTTTCCGTTTTTCTTTTCTTTTTTAAATGTTTTGTTTCCGTAATGTTTTTTTCTATAATTACGTTATATACATTATTTTTTAAAAACATAGTTCGCATATTTTGCATAGCTTAGCTCAGGTGTATAGCGGGCCTTAAGTTTGCTTTATCGGTTTATAGTTTGCTTTGATCAATGTTTTTATAGTTATAATTAAAGAATTCAATAACGAATTAAATATATACTCCCGCAGGAAGATTTGTAAAATTTTAAATTTTTGATCTATGGGAGTGACAACCCCGCGTACTTAGATTCCTGCTATTTGCATATGAGTTAGCTTGAGTTATCGTAAACCACTGGCAATAGTAGTGAGATATCACTAGCCAAAGTGATATCTTAGGGATGTTGGCGGATGAACTTTTTCAATCAACGATAGCACCCTTAGTCTTAGTTATAGAATATTCTTTGATGATGACGAAAAAAAATGTGTTGGGTAGTACGAATTACAATGTGAGTAACAACAACTCATGACAACCTTTGAAGAATAAAGTCCACAACAACATGCTTTCTAAGGTGTTGATGGACGCAAATTTTTTATTTTTTTATATTTTTTTTAAAAAATGAACTTTTTCGTTTACTTGGAGAAATGAGCTTCCATATAACTATTAAATGTGCCGGGTTTAATCCTTCGGCAAAACCACGTTTACATGATCTTGGTATATGCTTCTAGCACTAGCAATTTGCGTCCATCATCTTAAAAACATGATGGTGTGGAACCTAGGTCTTAAAAGATTTTATGTGTTGTTGTGAAGAACTACACAACAAATTTTATTAAAAAATATTTCAAATATTTTGAAATAGCACAAATGTTTTTAAAAATTTTTGATGAAAAAGATGATGAACAAAGTCATTGAAGCTACAATCAATTTTGAATGGAAAATTCAAAGAGGGAGATGTACTGTTGCTACGCATTTCAATGATCCCAACAGATATTGAATTTGAATTCAAACGTTTAGTTTCCAATGCGATTCGCTTTTGCAATGACTGTCAACAAAGAACAAGGAAAATTGCTGGAAGGATGTGGTAGATTTGGAGAATCCGTACTTCTCACATCTGGACAACTGTATGTGGTGGTCAGAATACCTTCTGATTTATTCGTGTACGCATCTAGATCGAAAAAACGCAAAATATAATGTGTGCCACAAGCACGAGCAAAGAAATAGAATTAAAACGACATTTTGAAATTTTTTCCTTATTAAAATAAATTATTGTTGCAATAAAAATGATACAATATAAATTGAATGTTTGGTACGTTTAGTGTGACGAAAACAATTGAAAAAACAACAATTGTATTAAATTTTTCGTTGTTTCAAATGTAAAAAAATTTTCTTAAGCTTTTTGTTGAAAGAAAAAACATTTTATTTTAATTTACATAGTTTTTTAACATTTTTTAAACAAGTTATTTAAATAACTATTTATTGTTTTTTTGTAATCCCTGAGGATGATTGTAATCAACAATCGAAATATTGGATACATATATAAATAATAAAATTTTATTTAAAATACCTAAATAAATTTGTTATCTATTGACTATAAAACTTCAGTTTTCTTAAACAACTTTATAAGAAATATAATAAAAGTCAATAAGATTAAAAATTGATTAACCTATTAATCAAAAAATTCATTTACATATATATATATATATATATATATATATATATATATATATATATATATATATATATATATATATATATTATATATATATATATATATATATATATAAACATATATATATATATATATATATATATATATATATATATATATATATATATATATATATATATATATATATATATATATATATATATATATATATATATATATATATATATATATATATATATATATATATATATATATATATATATATATATATATATATATATATATATATATATATATATATATATATATATATATATATATATATATATATATATATATATATATATATATATATATATATATATGTATATTGTTCTATAGTTTTTTTATTATACCAACGATTACCGTAGTTTAAAATAAATGGAAAAGGTCGGCTTTAAATTTATTTTTGTATCGGCGTCTTGATTCGATTTTCCATCAATTAATATTAAACTCGAATATTGTACAATATACATTTTTTACATTAATGCTAATATTATTTAAAATATCTAGTGTTGCAAGTATACATATTATTATCGGAATACTGAAGTTATGGTTTACTTATTATTTTTTTTACTAAAAGTTCTTTATAAATAAAAAAAATCATATTAAGTTTAGCATTTTATTATCATTATCATCATTTTGTTCAAAGGTGGACTTGCCCAACTTTCAAAATAAACGGCTCATATAGAAAACTTCTTTGTAGCATCGCTTGATTAAATATTCTCAGTAAAATTTGTCCTTAAAAACCTGATGATGTGAATACGATTTTCTAATTGTATGAATTATTATCCAATAGGTTATGCCCACTCAGCATTTAGTCCTGTAATCAATTGGGCTCTTAATCATAATTCATTAACAATATCAACTTGCATACCACTAGCATGTATGAGATCTGGGCGAAAGTTCATACGATCACACCTAAAAGTGGCCACAATTCCACCACCATCATCAACAAATGAAGCACAACTTGGACCATTTAATCCACGTTATATTAAAGCAAGACCTCAGCCAGTTTATATTGAAAAGGCATCATCACATTGTCTCTATTAAGGCATAGTTGAAATAGTCAATAAACAGACTATACAACCAAAGTTATTTCGTAAGAGAAATGTTTTAAATTAAAAATACGAATTTAATTCCTAAAAATAATCAATTTTATTTAGTAATTTAACGTGTAAAATTTTGAATATAAAATGTTGAATCAATTAATGTGTATAGTGTATGCATGATTCGAACACATAGACATATTAAGTTTTCAGTTCCTATATTAATTTAAAAAGTAAAAACATACTTATTAATATTAAGAAGGTTAAAACTTAAAATACGAAAATGAGAAGTAAATGTGTTAACAAAACTATTTCACATAGGAATAAGTACAAATGGTTAAATTATACTCCGTCGTGTTTACAATAAAATTAAAACTTATAAAAAATAGACAGTTTACATTAAGACATACATTAATTTCTTCAGTTATTTTATAATAAGATTCTTGTTTGATTTTTTTCTACATAACTTTTGGTCCGTCCGTTAACTGACTAACAAACTAATAATTTTTCCTAAAAACAGCAAGTGAACATTATCAAAATAAACAACTAATATGAATTTTTAAATAATTATTAGTTATATGTACAGAGAATTCAATCTGAAAACAATTTAAAACTTTATTTGAATGATGAAATAACTCGCAGAAATAGTAGATTTTTATACAAGTGGTGAGAACGTCTCTATCGCGTCTCGTGGACAAACCGTTCAGTCACGCAAAAACGTTTTTACCACGCGTAGAAAACGCTATTTTTTCTACGCTTGTAAATATAAATGATAATATGTACAAATTCATCTGCTAAAAACTTACAAAACGACATATCTAAATTTGACTGTGTAAAAAATAAACAAGATTGTATTTATATATAGCCTTTTTACCAGTGTAAAATAATGTTATTACTGTGTTCGCCTACAGATGGAATAATAACAGGCGAACACAATAATAACATTATTTTACACTGGTAAAAATGCGATATATAAATACAATCTTGTTTATTTTTTACACAGTCAAATTTAGATATGTCGTTTTGTAAGTTTTTAGTAGATGAATTTGACATTATGAATAATGAAAATAGCTCATATTTTTTCTCTAAAAACTTTTACAGATATTACAGATATTTTTTTTACCGACTGGAAGTCATCGTTTAAAGTATAAATTTAAAAAATTGTAGGTAAAGTTTCAATTAAAAACAAATAAAAATAAATTTTTAATAAAATTTATTTATTTATTTAATAATTTTTTTTTTATTTTTTTTGGCGAAAAGAACTCAGAGAATATATTTTATATCTGACAGTTAATTATCAGAGGAAAAAATTATACGATATACCTGATACAAATTTTATTTTATCGCTCCGATTTCTCCGATATAGAAAAAAACACACTCATCATTAGTTTAATTAATTAATTAAACACAATTGATATAATGATTAGTTTCGATTCGATTCGATCAAAATATTCAAAATATTCAATCCCTTCAAAATACTGCGATATTGACAGAAATAAACACAGCAACCGAAACAACAACAGAAACAGTAAATCAATTTCAATCTCAAATTTTCAATCCTTTAAATAACCACCACCTGTAGGCGACCATCGAAACTTATTTACTTTCAGTCCTAGTGACTGAAAACATTTTCAGTCGCTACTTAGAAAAAGTTTCCCTTTCACATAGGTTTTACTATATATTAAAATGACATTTTCGTAGCTTGAAGTAGAAAAATGTTATTTTTGTTAGAATGCTTTGTTGAAACAGCCAACAAACTAAAATACCATAAGAAACCTTTAGAAACTAGAAATTTCAATAATATCTTTCTTACGATAGGCAAAATATTAACACATTGGTATTTGTCAATAATATTTTACTCAAGCAACTCAACTAGTGAGTGCACTACCGGCAAATCAATTTACCGGATACATAATATATATTTTTGTAAATTGATCGAAATATACCGATTTCGTTAATATATAATTTAGTTCAAAGTTTAATATGTTGGAGTGTCATAAAAAAGTGTCATTAAAATAAATTAATGAATGGAGTCTGTATGCTCCCAACAATCTTAAAAAACAAAGTGTGAAAAGTCAGTTGTATGGTAGACCCCCGCCACTTTGATCAATGTGTCCCAATAAATGATAACTATGTTCTAACACTAATTGCAACCTTTTTTATAAGTTTCATCATAATCACTTCATTATTGTAGGCTGTAGTGTGCATAGAGACACTGAAAAAACTTCAAAAAAGTACAAAAAAAATTTTTTACCGGAAGTGAAAAACCGGAAGTTGGGATGCCGAACTATTGTGAACCGTACTGCATACTCATGTACCAAGTTTCATCCAATTCGCTTATCAGGTACAGATGTTATAGAGCTTTCAATAAAACAGGTGCTCCAGGGACCCCACACCATTTTGTTCACTATCGCTCAAAAACTAATTAGTTCCTTGTCATACATGTTTGCATCTTTTTCCAAAGTGTCATCCAAATTCACTCACGAATGGATGTTTTATGCTCCCAACAAACATAAAAACTTGGTGGAAAAACCACCTGTTGTATGGTGGACCCCCAAACCCTTTATCCAATGTGCTCCAAAAGCTAACAAAATCTTTTTGATGTTATTTAAAAGCTTTTACCTTTTTCATGAAAATCGATCGGTAATTGTTGGCTACAGTAAGGATAAACACCTAAAAAAAAAACTTTTTAACTGGAAGTGACAAACCGGAAGTTGGTATGTAGAAATGTTGGAAACAGTACTAACACCTCATATACTAAGTTTCAATAAGATCATAGTCCGGGGTCAGAAGTTATTCAAGATTTAAACTTAGAGGTGTTTGGGCGACCCCCGCCATATTGTCCAAATTTAAAATGAATCCAGATCTTCCATTTTCAAGTGAACTTGTATAATTAGCTAAGGTTTCATCAAGATCCTATGCAGAAAACTCACTATTGCAAACGTGTTGCCGGCTAAGGGCCACATTTTTAATTAGTTTGTTTATCATACTTGCTATCCATGTTTGATTATACATAAGCTATGCTTCTTTGTATAGTATTTGTGCGAATTCCATTTCGTAATTTTGAGCTTTTAATCGATGTTATCAACTATCTTTCTTAGTTGAAGAAACATGCATTACATATACAATTGCAAACCAATAACATATTTAGTTTATTACCAATAACAATAACACATTGTATAGATGATAAAATTTGTAACATCATTAGGTGTTTAATTCAAATACATATAGTTTTGATATACAAATTTAATTGTTTCAGATTATACTTTCATTTTTCAATTTCATTAAATTATGTTCAACAAAAAAATTGATCAAAGGAATCTAACCGTATAAAACGATATTTAAAAAAAAATCAAATTAAATTATTATCAACATTTAGGCAGAACCCCTTAAGATAATTATAATGGCCCTCCCTGGGGTTCCATTCAAAAAAAAAATTGCCTGTTACCTATGCGCAAGTGTACACAACCACTTCTCAAAGTTTCATGATGATCGGATGAATGGTTTATTAATGCATAAACGACAAACATACATACTTTTAATTTTATATATATAGATACGTATGGGACTTGTATGTAGTGATGTAATTTATTATTCGTACACCATCAACATTTTTATTCTTTTAAATAATTAAAAACACCTTTAAAATTTGTGTGATCAATTTTTTAATAATATGTTAATATATGTACAGGTACATGCTAATAAATTAATAAAATAAAAAATTGATCACAAAAAAACTTAAGTGTTTTTAAATTATTAAAAGAATAAAAATGTTTGACGGTGTACGAATAATATGTCACTGTATATTACAATTGAAATGATCAACTTACATGTTTCTATTTTTTTTTTCTAAACCAATGTTAGCAGGGTTTGTATTGTTTGTACAGTAATCCCTCCGACTGCGCGGGTTTTAACTGCGCGATTTCCACTGCGCGAGATGAATTTTCAATACTAATTTTCGCACTGCGCGATTAAAATTTCACACTGCGCGACGTTTAAAAATTTTTTTAGAATATGTAGGTGAATTTCGTAAAATTAAAATTAAAAAAAAAATTAAATTTGCCATATTTTTACAAACCGAACAGATTTGAACAAAATTTGACCGACGCATTTGTGATTTGGCTTAATTTTTACGGGTATGATATCGAAAAACATTTACGTGTGTTCGATTTTTTTTTTTGGAAAATAGAGGCGATCTAAATTTCGAGAATTTCGTGATTTTTGGCTTGACGACTTATTTTCAAAAATTCATAACTTCGGTTCTATTAATGATAGAAGCTTTTGTTTTATTTTATTTTAAAATTAAGAGATGGAATTTTACTAAACAAAAAATATAGTCAGTAAAAATTATTAGCAAATTTCTATTGTTATAAACAAATGAAATGTTAAAATCGATTTTTAGTGATTGCTCTACAAAAATAAAGAGTATTTGATACAACCATCGTATTCTACGTTCAATTTTCAAGAAAAACGTATTTTTAATTGAGGGAGAAATTAGTTTTACTGTTAGAAATAAATTAATTTATCCAGCGCGGGACAACAGAAATTTATGGAATTTTTTGTCTTTCCGCGCACGATACATTAATTTATTTCTAATGCTACTCGTACACGAGAGAGCAAAATTGCAGGTGTCAGAGAGAAAGTGTCTGACTTATTGCTAAACTGTTTACACATAGGAATTTGTTAATAATTTTTGTAGATAACAATTTTTTTTAAAGTTCATCTTTTAGCTTCAAAATAAAACCGAAAAAAATGTCTATCATTACGAGAACCGAAGTTATGAATCTTTGAAAATAAGTCTTCAAGCCAAAAATCACGAAATCCTCGAAATTTAGAACCGCTCTATTTTCCAACAAAAAAAATTCTCGAGCACGTATATCTTTTTTTTCTTGGGAAATGGAAATTTGGGAATTTTTCTATATAAAAGCCAAAAAAAAAATTTCAGCCAAATCAAAAATGTGTCAGTCAGAAAGGTGTTCGGTTTGTAAAAGAATGACCATATATTTAGCAATTTGCATTACATTTTCAGTTTATTTTAAACTGAGTGGCTGGAACATTCAATATAGATCAAATTCAATTTAAAGCCATTAAAGTAGAACATTCTAAACAAATTCAGATTATTGATATTATTTTTTTAAATTTGAAATTTGAAAAGTTTTTTGAAATGTTATTTATGTTAATTTATCTGTTAACTTATGAAATGCTTTCTTTTTTAAGAGTTGTTGAAGTAATACATGTTTTTCAGGCTGTATATATTCATTTTTGTTTAATTATAACTTTAAATTAATTTTTTTTGAATTTTTTTCGAAATTTGGAACCGAACCACCCATTTTCATACAAAATAGGGTTCACATTGCGCGGTTTTGCAATGCGCGCTGTTTTTCTGGAACGGAACTACCGCGCAGTAGGAGGGATTACTGTAATTTGTTCATCGACTATAAACGCTGTTTCATAAAGTTGAATTGGTTGGCTGTTTATGTTACAATCGCTGATTAAATCTTGATAGCTGGTATCCGTATTGATATGCTGAATATCTTTATTGAAGTCGAAAGAGATTTTATTTGACGATGTCAATGAAAATTCCAATTGTTTTTCATTTTCAGATGCGGATGAAACAATTTCTGCTTCCATTTCTGCGGTTAAAGCTTCTTGAAATGTGCCTAAATCGAAACAATTATTGTATTTATTAATTAAGATTTTTAATAATAATAGTTGAAGCATATAATGACGTAAATTGTATAGTGAATTATTCTACTGCACTAATACCGAGTTCTCAAATAGAAAATTTAGACTCTGAGGTCGAAAAGCTCGATCAAAATTTGTCTAGTCTACCTATCTAACCGAAAATATTTTAAATGTCCTATTTTAATTTAGTTTTTTTTTCTGTTTCATAAAATCATGTACGAAAAATTTCCGAAAAAATTGTGTGATCCCAAATTCAAAGCAAAAAATAAATGTTGACAAATGGTTGAGAGTAAAATTGCCGTTATTCTCAATTCGTTCGTGCAATTTGACAAAAATATAAAATATTTCGATCTGTTCTCTCTTTGATCGATGACATTGCGCAAATGCAATACCTACACATAGAACTACACTTATTCAAAATTCACGAATAATGTCGACCACCGTCTAAATTTTCTATCGGTGAACGCTTAGGTTTTCCTTGCTATTCCGATATAAAGATAAAGTAAAAATGAAAGTTATAAATGAATTAAATAGAATTAAATTTATTAATCAAATTAATTTTTGCTTCATATAAATTTATAAGTCTTATGCCCGGTTTCAGATTTAAAGCCGCTATCGGTTCGCCTTTCGCCTTTTCTTCTTTTATAAAATTGCAACTTTTTTCGTATAATAAAAAATCAATGCAAGCTGATTAAAGTTTTTTGAAGTTATGCTTCTTTGTGCTCGTTGTAAATATTTTGATGGGGTGTTAATCGAGAAACCGCGTCACGCTGTTTGAAGTTATATTTTAACCTTTATGCTGTATGGTAATAAAGACGAAATTAGTAAATCAACCTTATGCTGTATGGTAATAAAGACGAAATTACTAAATCAATCATATTTTATAATAATAAAACATTATTCGCTTAGTTATCTTTGATCAATTTTTTTTTCACTTTTCGGAATTATCATTAAAATGAATAGTTAATGTATAATGTGACAAACAAATATGTACATTTATATGAAAATTATGTTAAATTATTTTTTAACAAATACATATTTTTAATTTACAACAAATATGTTCTTATGGTTTGCAATTATTTATTTATTTATTTAGCGTATGGTTTTTTTTGTGACACATTAAAAAATTAAACTTAAAAATAGGTAGACTCTTCTATGAAATCTACCTAAAACAATACATGGATACACATTAAATGAACTTACAATCGATTTGATTGCGCGTCTTTTAAGTAAAAATTAAAAAATAAAATATTTGAACATTGAGCATTTTGCAATTATATAAAATATGTACATATTTCTATGCATTAGCACCAATATGATACATATAAGCATTGCTTATATATGATTAAACAAACCTGCTTGCATTAGCAAAACTGCTCTCACATGTTCCAAAAATGGGAAATTGACGTTTCTTTTCCTCTTCTTAGAAAGATTGATGAACCAAGAATTTGCATTGGAACCTTAGTACCGAAGAAAAAGATTATGAACAATATCAAAGTTACAGATTTAAAGTGTTTTACTTATTGGGTGAAATATGCTTCTCCATTACTTTCAAAACTATTATTGTTATTGCAAGGGATCTATAAAATATATGCAAATATGTTAACCAATGTTGTGATTTGACTGTTTTAATAATAATATATAAGTCTGAATTTACAAATTAAATTAGTCTTATTATTATTTTTTCCAATTTTTGTTTTAAGTTGTGGGAAGGAATGTCGAAATAAGACGATCACCATAAAGCAATTAAACCCATTAAACGAAAATATTCACTAAAAACTTTGGTATTTTTTAATCGGCCGGCGTATGCATCAATGCAGTAGAGTATTGCAGACAATCGATAAAATATATTTGCAAATTGCAATACGACCCTCTTCAGAACAGCAAAATGTCTGGATTGATAAATGATTATAAGTCTACATGAAATAGGACGCTAAACCAATAGCAATGAACCCAGTGTGCCTATTTTGTATGACGAGTACGGTGGTTTCGGAGTAAGTAATTGACAATTGTGACATCCAATAAACAAATATATTTACGCTCACCTAATTGTTCGTGACACATTATTGGAATTAAATCTTTGGAATAAAATTTTAACTTTTTTCTAGCCCTAATCTTTTGCCATCTACATTTATAAAAATTATTTAATTATTATTTGTCTGTCAATGTGTTTTAATTTTAACGTACATTTAATATGTAAATTTATCTATAGCTTTAGAGACATTTACTTAATGGCTTTTGCTGACTGCAAAATGATACTATTACATTTTTTTCAAACTTTTTATATTTTACTAATAAAATAAGTTAAATTAAATGACATTACAAAAAACTATCGGAGAATTTACTCAAAAAAAAAAGCAGTTTTCAACCACTTTATCTGGGAAGCACGGGCATCGCCGTGCGGGTGTACCTTCTAGTAATTAATAACTATACGTTCTTATACTTTTTGAATAATAATTTTTTTTTTAATAATATTTTTTTTTATTTATTTTTTGAATAATATGTTTCTTTTTTTTATATTTTTTTTTTTGAATAATTTTTTTTTTTGTTTTTTTTTGGTTATTTTTGTTTTTTTAATTTATATTAAAATAATATTAATATTTTTGTTTTTTTTTAGTTATTTTTTTTAATGTATCCTATCTGTCTGTCTGTGTCCGTGTGTGCGAGCGAATGGGCAAAGAAGTATAACTTCCACCGTCTGGTCCGACGCAGACCCTACTTTTTTTCATAGAAATATTTATCCTTCAGTTAAATATTTACTTGAACGACATTGGGCAGACAAATATTTAATTTTCCAGTTACAATGCTCATGCAAAAAAGAATTAAACTTAACTGAATTTATATTATGAAACAAATCGCTGTTTTATAAAAGAAGAAAGAGCGAAAAAATTCTTAACTAGCAGATAGCGGTTTTAAATCTGAAACCGGGTATTAATTAATTAATTTTAATTTGAAAGATAAAACACGAGGAAAATCACAAGGAACAACATTTATGTAATTATTATAGACAATGGGTGCGTTCACTGCGCAACAAAATGTTACTAAAAGTTACTAAAAGTTACTTTTTTCGACAACTGGTCGTTCACTGAACAATAATTGTGATAGAATGTAACGACCATGACACAAAAATCTCTGTACAGATAAGCTCAATAGCTTACGTTCAATCAATGAACTAAAATGGTGAAACTGCTTTTACAACAAAAATATTTATTTAAATAGAAAAACATAAAAAAGATTATGAAATCTTTAAAAAACAATGGACATAACACTTAATTTATGAATTTGATGTGAAATAAAGCGATAATTTTTCTTATTTTTGATAATGAAATATCATAAAAAAAGCTGTTTCACCATTTTAGTACTACTAGCGACAATATTGAGCTTATCTTATAAAGAGATTTTTGTGTCATGGTAACGACAACTTTATGTTCACCACATAAGTTGTCGTCGACAAAAAGTCGACTAGAACACGATCGAAATTGTTCATGCATTTCAAATAACTATAGGTACTGCACATGCGCATTGTCATTGAACAAAGAGAATAGATCGAAATATTTTTTTATCCGTTTAACAAATTGAACGTAAAAAATGAAGAGAATATCGACAATTTGACTCTCAATCATTTGTCAAAAATATTTATTTTCTATAGCTTTGATTTTGAGACCACAAGTTTTTCAGCAGTTTTCCGTCATTCTATTTAAAAAAAGATCAAATTATATGCATATGATTAAAATGGGAGCTTTTTTATAATTAAAATATTTTTCAATTTTTTATTATTTTTATGACCCAAATATTCATTTCAGTTTTTCTATTTTCCCTTACAAAGGGGATTATTTTAATTTTTATTGAGCTCTATTCATAATAATTCAAGGAGAAAATTTGTTCATTTTCGTTTCCATAGAATCCCATAGCAAATTTTAAAAACTTTCTGTTTGTATTTAGTATACTAGACCAACTTTGTTCGAACATTTTCGACCACGGTCTTAATTTTCTATCTGAGAACTTGACGTGAGCCAATTAAGCCGCTATTCCATTGTGGATAATTGACTGATGGGCGGAAAAATGAAATAAGAGAAAAAACAAAATTCCATTATAGTATTGCATTAGAGTTATTTCATGTTTTTGGTTAGTCAGTAAATTTTTCACAATTGACTAACGGCTTAATTCGGAGAGTTGAATTAAATAATTAAAAATAGGCAAAAAACTTAAAACAATACAGATATTACAATCAATTGATAAATCAAAAACGCTCACGCTTATTTATTTATAATAAACTAGCTGGACCCGGCCACGCGTTGCAGTGGCTTTGTCTGGTTGAATATAAGAAATAAAGAAACAAAACACTCACCTTTGTAATATGTTTTATTTCATAATACTTGAGGGTATACAATGTTTTTTGTTGATCCATTGACTGTGTGGATATAGAGATTGCCTGGTTTGCCAGCTCTAGAACACGCAACATGTAACTGTCCATGTGAGAAACAATCGTTATCTAGATCTAAACCACATACTTCCAATGTTTGGCCCTGAGCTTTGTTGATGGTGATTGCAAATGCCAATTGAATTGGGAATTGCAATCTTTTAAATTGCAATGGCATATCCGTTGGTATCATGGGTATGCGAGGAATGAGGACATCTTCGCTTTTGAAAGGTCCATTCAAGATTGTTGCTTCTACTACGTTGCTCAATAATATTTTTACTGTGAGTCGCGTGCCATTGCAAAGTTTTGGATGATTGATATTACGCAACATGATGATTGGCATGTCGATTTTTAATTGCAGTACATGTGGTGGCATCCCTGGTAGATCAAGTGAGTTCAAAAATACTGTTGGATAGTTAACTGCTTCATCTGATTCCATGACAGTGTCTACGGACACTTGTATGTGACTTCCTCGCTTTGAATATTAGACAGAATTAAACTGTTAAGGTCATTGACGTCTTTCTTTTTGGCCGCAAGAATGATTCATTCACATAGCCAATCGTGATTCTTATGATTAATTTGAATATCACGAAATACTTTTTCAATTAATTACTCTTTTGATGACACTAAATTGCAGAAGTTATGAGGCAATAAAATTCGTCCTGTTGTTAAATCAACCGGCACCTTTCCGTCACCAATTCTCAGCAATTGATATGAGAATATCTCAGCTGATTTATCTTTTTGGAGGAGATCACGCATGCTTGTAGATAATTTTAACCTTTTTACGTGTCGCCACAAAGTAGAATATTTCAAGCAAGCATTTATTTCATCCGCTGGTGTTGATCGGGGAACTACAGGTAATATTTGTCTGAAATCTCCTGCAAGCAATATTAATGCATTCCCAAATGGTCTGGTATTTCCAGATCATTGCAAATTTTGCGATCAAGCGCTTCAAGTGATTTTTTGTGCGCCAATGTGCATTCATCCCAAATGATTAGTTTACATTTCTGCAATACTTTTCCCATTCCCGATCCTTTGGAAAAGTTGCATGTGGGCGTTTCAATGAACTGCATGTTTAATGGCAATTTCAAAGCGGAATGAGCAGTTCTTTCACCTGGTACCAATGTCACAGCTATGCCGGACGACGCAAGAGCTAAAGCTATGCTATTTTACGATCGAATTACTGCTAGAATCGTTTAAGAATCGTTTTAGAAACGTTTTGTCAGTTCCTCCTGGCGCATCCAAGAAAAAGATTCCTCCAACCCCGTTATCAACATTTTGCATTAGTTGATCGTAAATTGTTTTTTGTTCAAACGTTAGCTTTGGAATATTTGATTGCACATACGACAATTACTTCTGTAATCCTTTTATTTATTTATGATGGATGATAGCATGCAAATTCGTATTGATGTTATCGGCATTCAATGGTATTGCTACACTCGAATCACTTAAATTTAATGTTTTTAAGTACTCAGAAATACAGCTAAACTTATCATCTGATTCATTGGCACTTTCATAAAAATCAATAAGCGCAAGTTGTTAGTTAGTTATTCATGCACAGTACTGTTTTATATATTTAAATTTCCTTCAAAATGGTAAATTTTCTGTAGCCAAATGCTTTAATTTATAACAATCACAAATGATATGCAGATCAGCTATTTCATTTATAATACTAAGAACAGATAATTAGTAACAGAAGTTATTTAAAAAAAAACAGATGTTTAACGGTGGATTGAATCCAAAATTGCTTAAACAATGGTTCACCACCTGATCGTGCGATATAGTAAAAGTAAAGATATTCACATATATTTTAGAGCAATGTAAATTAATTGATATTGTTACCAACCATGCGACACAAATTTTAATAATAAGTTACTTTGATATAAGTAAAGGTGCGATTCACGTGCGAAATCACGATTTTATATTATCTTAATTCGTTTATTGGGAGAAATATGTAGCAAAAAGATCTATTTTATTCAGTGTAAAATATTGTACTACAGATTGCTTTAAGGAGAATGTTTTTATAGTAAATGAGAACTAAGGACATTTTTACTCCTACCGAGGACAGTCCTACCGAAAGAAGAACACGTTGCAACCTTATTGGTTTACAAATTAGATAAAATAATCTTTGGGCCTATCACTATACGAAACTAATCGATTAAATTGAGCTTGAAGTTAAAATCGACCATAAAGTTGAGTGATTTGAGAATAAAGCAGGTGAGATACTTGTAATTGTTGACAGCCTACGTTATAAAACATATAAATATGTATAGCGAAAAAAAAAAAATTAAAAAAAAACAAAAAAAAAAAAAATATGTAACAACCTTCCTGTATTTGAATGCAACGTTGTGTCCAAATTTCAAAAGATTCGATCAAGTACTTTCGGAGATTACCTATTTTGAACAAACGAACATTTACATTTTTATTTATATAGATTTATATAGATTTAAGATTTATATAGATAGAAGATAGATTTAGCGTTGTTTTTTTTAAATAGTTTAGTATATGTACTTACCAATATTTGATTTAAGTATACGACATTTCATTTTCTTCCAATTATCATCAGGACTAATTCCTAATTTCCGGCCTTTGATAATGTCTGTTTGCTTGTTAGGCCAGTATAAAACGTTATCTTGAATCCAATTAAGTGGTACTGCAACACACATTCTTTCCCCTTCCTCTACTGTTTCGACTATACAATAAGTTATTTTATTATTATTCATTTTGAGTTTTTTTTTTTGCAACTAGCTATTCGTTTATTATTTTATTTTTTTATATTATATTAAGAATTATTTAATGAAATTAATATTATTATTTAATTTTCTTGAGTATGATGTAATGGATAATAAGCGAATTGTTTCTCGTCTATCTGAAAAACAAACAATTTACATTTAATTTGATCGATTTTAATATCACATTCGGAGTGAAATTCTCCTGTAGATTTAAATATATCAAGATAACTAGAACAAAGCGGTTGTTTATATAAGTCATATTTTTCTTTTATAAAAACTCCATTTATTAAAATTTCGTTATTTTTATTTAAACAAACAGCTTTCATTAGAACTATTTTTTCATCTTTTGTTAGGAACCAACCATCTCGTTTTGTATTTCTTAAACAAAAATTTTCAAAAATCACTTCTTTATAAAACTGTTTGGAGTTATGGTCAGTTTTTATAAAAGATTTTAGAAGCGGGAAAACTTTAATTTCATTCGCGTTTTTATTAGAAATTTCACATTGAAGCTGTTCATTTAATCGATTTGCAATTTGTTGTAATGGCTTAGAACCTGTTCGAAGTAATGATTTTATCTTTCCTAACTCGTTTTCAAATTCAAAAGCACTGAAATTATCTAGAACTCCATTTCTTTTAACATCGTCAACCAAGTGTATAAAATTGTGAACATTATAAGTAATATTATTATTCCCGTATAGCTGACCAAACGATTTTACAAATTCTTCGAGCATTTTGCCAGCTACATCTTCGTATTTTTGGAAACGTTCCGTTACGCAAATAGTAATGGCACAATGAAGTAACATAAAATTTAAATATGCTATTTCAGATAAACGGTTTTGTAGCACAGTTGGTCCCAAATATAACAAGAAAGTCCTGTATTCAGTACCTTTCCAGAAGCTTAAATCATTGAGTTCTCTTATGGATCTACTAAATTCTTTTGGTTGATTTTTATTTGTTTCCAATAAATGATCTGATATGTCTTTAATACTCTTAGCATTTAATTTTGTTTTGTATAGATTTGTTCCTTTAGTCCAATTCATTATCAACTTTTTTACTATTCCTAGGCATATTAAATGTAAGCAATCATGAGGAAAACACGTAATCATATCAATAGGGAGATCTTTCAAAACTGTGGAGTTTGTATGGTGTTCTTCTTGATCTCTATTCCGAAAATTTTCATTGTTTCTTTTTTTACAGTAATAGTCTGCAAAATACGTATGATGAACCACATGACAGTAATCTCCTTCTACGTAACATCTTCCACAAGAAAAGTATCCATTATGATTTTTAATGCCTTTAGTAAAAGCTACCGCCGGAGCATCACAAATAAAATTTTTTATTTTGATTTCTATTTTCTTATTTTGCACTATTATTCCACTACTAATAAGTAATTTAGCTTCTTTAACGAATTCTCTTAAATAATCGTTCACGTTTCCTGGTTTGCTATAACCAAAATAAATCCCAACTGGAAATGGTTTGATTTTCATTCTGAAGACACTGCACAAAATAGGCCAAAACTGTGCCTTAGAACTTCTACTTATAGGAAGGCCATCAATGTTGATATGAAGTTCTATTATATTAGATTGAATCGTTGTTGGTTTTATAAGGGACGTGAGTGTATCCTTTAATCCGAAATGAACGTAGTAACCTGGTTCCATTAGCACAATTTCGTTGTTCTTCGGTGTTTCCAATAATGTGCGGGCATCTTTTAGTAATTCATTAATTCCTTGATTAATTAAGAAACCTAATAAATCATTTAAAGCTATGTGACAAATTTTAATGTTTTAACGCCCAACATTTAACGCCACTATCCCAAGGAATTAATTGTTTATCACCATTAACGTCAAGTAAACTATCACTATTATCGTCACTTTTTTTTTGTGATAAAATTATGAACACTGGAATTACTTGGGAATAAATTATCAAGAAATGTCGTTTCTGTTTTAACTGAACCGTTTTCACTTTCACTTTCAGATAGTTCACAATCTATATTATTTTCCACAATTATGTTTTTTTGGTTTTTCAAACTAAGGTACTGTTTCACACGCCTTTTATATGTTCTTAAACTGATAAATTTTTTTATATTTTTGCAATATTTCATTTTAATTTAAATAAAATTAAAATTTATGAATTATTTTAAAATTAAATTTTACACAATTAATATTTGTTACCTTTTTCACAACTTTACTAGGAATAAATGAATCGTGCTTAAAATCGAACAAAGAAAAAAACGGCATGGTTTTGGAAAAGTTGATAATCGGTAAAAATTTAACCAAATGGTTTATGTATGGTTTAAGTTTACTTAAAACAAACAATAGTTGTTTAGTAGTTGAAAAACGGGTAATAATCAACTAAACGGTTAAAAAATGGTTCAAAACTTACTTAAAATAAACAATTGTTTTAGAGAAGTTGATAAATGGTTTAAAAATAGCTTAAGCTAAACCGAGGTTTATTAAATGTTGGTAAAAGGTTAAAATTCAAATTAACAGTGAAAAAATCGTGTACAATTGTTACATGAACTAAGCGACAGTTATATCAAAGTTTAAATACAGAAATAATTTAACCCAACGGTTACAAAATAGTTTGAAAATTCCATAAAATACACCAGAGTTTAATACGAGTTGATAAAAGGATAAAATTCAACTAAATAGTTAAAACATCGTTTAGAAATTTTGTAAAATAAACAATAGTTATATCAAAGTAGATAAACGGTTCTAATTTAACCAAATGGTTAAAAAATAATTTGAAAATTACATAAAATAAACCAAGGTTTAGTTTAAATAGTTAAAAATAGTTTAAAAGTTACTTAAAATTAAACTAATTTTTAAACCATGACTTTATGAAAGTGGATAAACGGTTATAATTTAATAGTTAAAAATGGTTTGAACATTACTCAAAATAAACGATTATTTGACATAAAAGTTGATAATGGGTTAAACATTCACCTAATCATTAAAAGTAGTTATAACATTACTTAAAATAAACCATGGTTTAATAAAAGTTGGTAAATAGTCAGAATCTAACCCTGAAATTTAGATAATAGTTCAAAAATTAGCTAATAGTCTGTAATTTACAATTAGTTTAAAATTAACGTAATTATGATGTTTAAAATTAACTTAAAATTACCTACCATCAGATCCTAGTTTAACTTGAGTTATTTTTAAACAAGTTTAAATCAAGATAAATAAAAACCGTTGTTTATAGGTTAAAATTCTTAAAAGTTCTTTTTTAACCTTTTCAAAACCAAATAGTTAAAAATACCAAGTTAAATTTTAACTGCAGTTTAAATTTGTTACTCGGGTATATATATATATATATATATATATATATATATATATATATATATATATATATATATATATATATATATATATATATATATATATATATGTATATATATATATATATATGTATATATATATATATATATATATATATATATATATATATATATATATATACATATATATATATATATATATATATATATATATATATATATATATATATATATATATATATATATATATATATATATATATATATATATATATATATATATATATATATATATAAATATATTTATATATAAACAGTAGTAAATGTGGCTTTTTGTTACTTTCAATCGTGTTCTGTCTTTATCTTTATAGATAATATATATTTTGGCACTAAACGACATGTTATTGTTGTAAATTTTGTTTTCTACGTTTTTCTTGATTAAGATAATAACTTTATAGTATCTTTTTTCTTCACTTTTAGGGCATTTAATTTCAATATCATTAATATATTAAAATATATTTAAACTAAATGTTAGATTATAGAAAACACTATCAAATGAAAACAATTAATGGACTAAAGGAACATTTCTTTTTTATGTTCTTCTAGAATCTAGATAAAAATTTAACTTTCTCCTATTTAGCTAAACTCCTATTGTGATTCGCTAAAATAGCCTATTTTTATACCACTTTTATTTATTATAAGTTGGCAGTTTTAATTGTTAACTTTATAACGTTTAAAAATTCAATAAAGCCGCAATTAGACTATTGCAAAACTCTTCAATATTTCTGCAATAGTCGTGCAATGGTAGTGTGTAAAATATTCATTGCATAAAAGTTTGGCAATGAACTCATTGCAAAACATTGCAATGAGTCATTGCAATGTTTTAAAACGAGTTCATTGCCAAACTTTTCTGCAATGAATATTTTACACTGTACCATTGCAGAAATATTGCAGAGTTCTGCAATAGTCTAATTGCGGCTTAAGGCTTGATAATGATTGCTGTTCTTTGTTTGATTTTATAAATACAATTACTATAAAAAAGTATAATAAAAAGAACTTTTTTAAAAATAAATATTTCTCTATCTGTGATTCTATAAGTAAATAAACTAATAAAAATTACATAAATGTAAATTTTCTGAATGGTGCCTCTTAAAATGATCAAATATATAAAAAGGAATTAATAAAAATAAATATTGCAATACATAACATTAGAGTTTCTGATTTCTCGAACTTTTAAGAATCTCGAGATTCGAGATTCTCGATATTATCAATGATTGTGTTTCTCGAGAAATCGGGAATAATTATTTGAATTTCTCGAGAGTTATTCAAAATTATTTTAAACAAGAAATTGATTCATAACATAAAAAAATTAACTTAATATTGTAAATATGAATTTGTTTATTCAATAAATAAAAGAATTCAATATGCATTAAACAATATATGTTTTATATCTCGGGATATGTCGATATAATGCTGTCCATGTAATTGGAAGAATCGATTTCTGGACTTACTTTTGAATAATCTTCGAGAGATATTTTTTGCTGTTTTAATAATTTCGCTTTTAAAGCAAATAAAAAAAATCGTCTTCCTCGGGTTGGCTAAGTGACTTTGGATTTTGTAGGAATTTCAACAATGAAACTAATGAGCTATCTCTTCTTTTACAAATTTAAGATTGTATTCCAAATAACAATTTGGAGCTTACATATGTCTTAATTATTTTTCTGAAGAGATTTGAATAGAAATTTTAGGATTCCTTCTGCAGATAATAATGAGGCAGCCTAACGGTTGAGAGTTTTTATTGATTTTGTGACTTGAACCACATCATCTTTTCTTGTATTCCATAAATGATTTAAAATTAAAACATTTAAAGTTTGTACAACTGCTGGTTTGACTCGCAAAGCCGCTCAATCATGGTTTTCAATAGAATTCCACCTAGTCTTGCAATGCAGGAGTAATTGTAGCTTGTTTCTCTCTTCATTCAATTCTTTTATATTATTTTGCAAAATGTTATTGCGCACTGACGAGTTTTTAAATACAAAATTTTACAATTGCTATAATTTTGGAAACCGTTTCTAGTATTTTCATATTTTAATTCAATAATAAATTGTCAGCTAAAAATTCATTTTGTTATAGAGCTGAACCGGCAATAAATATTTAAATCATTTGTTAAATCTGGTTAGTTAAAGCTCGAGATTCTCGTCAATATTTCTCGAGAAATGAGAATCTCGAAAATGTGGAAATATTATTTCTCGAGATTTTGAGAGCTCAAAATAACAAATCTTTCCCGAAAATTTCGAGACCGGATTTCTCGAGCAGAAACTCTACATAACATACACCTTAATTTTTACAAATTTTTAAATGAGATGTGTTTTTGAAAGAAAACATATATTAATAAATAAATATATATTTTAACACTCTTCAAGATAAATTTAATAACAAAAATAAGTGTTTCAACATTTTAAATAATAAGAATTAAATAAAATATATTAAACAAAATAAAAGAACAATCATTGGAAATGTTATAAAAACTGTTGACTAGAATATAAGAAATTTCATTGAAAATTATTATATATTAATATTTATGTAAATTGTTAATTTAAAAAGTCAAATAAATATGAAACTAAATTCATAAAAGTATTGAATTCTAAGTTGTTATGATTGGAGATGTTAAGTTTCTTCAATTACGTCTCTGGGCCTATTATGCAATCCAAATTCTAATAAATTTTATTAAAATCCGAGCTGTAGCAGTTGGTAATGTACTATACGAAATTCAAATATTTCCATCATATATCCAATCCATATTATAGGGAACAAAAGATCGCAGTCTCTTGTTAGAGATTAATATTCATATATAATATCACGAGTCGTCAAATAATAGTCGATTATTTTTCATAATCATTATTACGAATGTCATTTGAGGTTATTTAAATTAAATTTTAAATTTTAATTTTAATTTTGTTAAATTTTAACCTCAAATGGCAAAAAATAATCGACTAATAATTTGGTGACGAGTTGTATTTAGCAGACAATTTAACGAACAGAAATAGTAACATTATTTCATACAACATAATCATACATAATAAAATATTATTTCATCTTAGTAGGCGCATAAATGTTATAAATTTGTAATTTATTTTTGACAAATAAACATAAACATGCAATCATTTATGAATGAAAACGGACATTTTTACTATTTGCAAATTGCATTTTCACATAATTTTGTATGTGAATTTTTGTTTTAAATTAATATATTAAGTAGGCCGAAAATATTCGAAAATATTCGCTGTTCCTTCCCACCAGAGAAAAATAATCGAAACAATTCGTTTTGATTTGTTAAAAAATAGTATGTAATGAAGAGCTTCTCCATTGGCGAACCAATGAAGCGGCATAGCAGGCTGCGTACCTAGAGATTAATAACGCCGTAACGACTAAAGCTCAGTCATCGTGGATTTGATAGATTAATACCTGCTGCTTCAACACAAATACAGAAATGTACGCAATTTACGTGAATATACAGAAATGAATACAATACGAATGAAAAAGAAATGAGACTCTGGCGACCCCTTTTGCGAAAGAACCGCGATCAGCACGTCCAACCCCCACAATCATTACCATACGCCCACACACTCACGCTGCATACACGCTCACGTCCACCCACACACTCAGACAGCGAAGCAAGACAATTAAGCTCAAAGACCCACAGCAAGTACCGTAGATGGTAGTAAAAAAATAAGTTGTATGGTTGCCATCTGATCATTCTGATACAGTTCGTAAAATACTGCCATTGCTGGTAAACCGAGAATCAAATCTTAGAGCACGGGAGAACGTCATACGCTATATTGAAAGTCTTTATTATTTTTTTTCCCTTTTTTTATTAATAACATTTTCAAAATTTTTAAAGCCATACGCAATCACCATAAATTACCAAAAAAAATGGCTATTTACCGCTCCAAAAAAAAAATTATAATTTATTTGTAAGTTAACTAAACATTTCAAAACAAATTTAATTGAATAAATGTAGTTTATAGCTGGTTAATGTGTAATATGGTTAATAAAGATCAAACATGAAAAGAATTTGTTTTTTTTTGGTTTGGGTTTCATATTATTTGGGATTGATTTTTAATTACGTAAAATATAAATTAATAAATTTAGGTACTATAATTTAAAATTAAAAAAAATGTATTTGGAAAACTAAATATTACCTAACAAAAATATTTCAATTATAATCATCTCTAATTTAGACTGAACGTATCTCGCTTACACTCACCGCCAGCTCTCACACACACGCAACGACAAGCAAGCCCCCATTCATTCACTTGTACCCCCTTTCACGCGCATTCACACCTCTACGTTAGAAAAAGTAAATAGAATAAACAAAATTCACTCACCCCATGATTATATCCGTCAGGCCTCAAAGTCTTAGCGTTTTAGCCCTCCATCACCGGTGAAAATTCTAGCAGGTAAAGTATTGTAAGGTAAATAGTTGTATAATAATTCTGTAAATGTTGCGCCGCAATAACTAAGGCGACTAGTAGTGTAGATATGAGTGTTTCAACCCAAAATCCCATGTATTTTTATATGGGAAAAAATCCTGCGCTTTTTGGTGCCATTTATGACGTCACGAAAGAGCGCGCAAAGAGAATACGATAATTATTGATTAGATTCATGACGTCATCAAAGAGTGTTATAAGAGAATGCGAGAATTATTACTTACACTACAATGATGAATTATAGACATGTATGACGTCACCAGACAATTAGAATACTACTGTGTAGGAGTTTAGTTATTTATATAACCATACAATATTCATGATGTAATATGAAATAAAATAATATATAGATTGTTATTGTTGTATTACTGCGTTTGCCTTTTTTGTTTGCCAATGAGATTTTTTTGATGTATGTCTTTATTAGCATTTGTTATCCAATTTTAAAAAATTAAGTAAATTTCGATTAAAGAGGATTTTTATGCAAGGTTTTCGCTCAATTCTTTTATGAGATTAGGAAATTTGTTGTTGTTATTGTTGTCGATGCTTTTGTTTGTATGTATCAGCACTTGTTATCAAATGATAAAAAGTAAACCCAATTTCTATTAAAGAGATGTTTATGGAAGATTTTCGCTTGTCTCGGATGCGTGGTCTTTGTCTAAAACGTGGGGTCTTGTTTTTTTAAAAGGAGTTTATGTTTAATTGCAATTTTTATTACAATATCAGGCGTGTGGTCGTTTAAATTTTGCGAATAAAATGATGATGAAAATAATTTTTTTCTTGTCCAGATGTGTTATTTTTTAACTTTTACGTTAGCTATTTTTTTGTTTGTCTGAAAAACATCAACAATTACATTGATATTAATAAAAAACAACAACAATTGCATGTTAACCCAGTTTCATTTAAGACATAGTGTAGAATGTGGATTCCAGAAGTTTTAGTTAAGTTTTTTTTTTGTAAAATTTTAATTTTTTATTGTTTGACATAGATAATCTGAATACTACAATGAAGTTAATGAAGGAGATTATGCAACAATCGTAATAAAATGTTGTATTATTTAATTTTCTTCTGATGTTGTTGTTGTTATGTTTGGGCCATGTGTGAATTATTTTTAATTTTTAATTGTTATTTGTTTTTGTTGTAAACATAAAGTCATCTAATTTTTTTGTTTTTGATGCATGAGTTTGACATAATCGATATCGATGACATGAATGACGTGGCTGATGACATCACAAAACAATAATTTTAAAAAAGATATAAACTAATTACCTGCAGTTATTGTGTTAACTCACAGATTTGATTGATTGTGCTATGTTTGAGTCATGTGTGAATTATTTTTAATTTTTAATTTTATTTGTTTTTGTTGTAAACATAAAGTGCATGAGTTTGACATAACCGATATCGACGACATGAATAACGTGGCTGATGACATCACAAAACAATCATTTTAAAATAAGATACAAAATAATTACTTGCAGTTATTGTGTTAACACACTGATTTTATTATTTGTAAGTTTTTTATTTGTAATTATTGGATAAAGATATCTGAATACTACGATGTATAATTATTTATGACGTCATATATCAAGAAAAAGATTTAAGAAAATTAGTATGAAAAATAAAAAATATATTACAAGACAAGATGAAACATGTTAATCCAAATATTTTCATAAAGAAATTCTACTGATATCAGGAATCTGAAATTCAAAATGAGAAATGTGTTTTTGTGATTTCGATCATATGAAATCAAGAATATAACATTGAAATAAAAGTAGTTTTTGTAGTTTTCACTGTTTCATATTAGGTTATTGTGTGTTTAAAAATGGAAATTTGGGATGGAAATTTTAGTAAATTTCATATAAAGAGAATTGTTTATAAAAATGTTTTGTTTGATCACAATTTTTAGTTTCAATTCAATGTTTTTACAATGTTTTTTCGGAATGCTATGTAAAATTGTGGGAAAAAATTTAACACACATGGAAAATAGAAAATATTTGATAAAATATGTAGGAAAACAATTAACGTCAGATAGATATGACAACATTCGTACACCATTTGGCAATTCTTAATTTTCTCTTCTTGATTTTCAATTCTTTTATGAGATTAGGAATTTTGTTGTTGTTATTGTTGTCGATGCTTTTGTTTGTATGTATCAGCACTTGTTATCAAATGATAAAAAATAAACACAATTTCTATTAAAGAGATGTTTATGGAAGATTTTCGCTTGTCTCGGATGCGTGGTCTTTGTCTGACACGTGGGGTCTTGTTTTTTTAAAAGGAGTTTATATTTAATTGCAATTTTTATTACAATATCAGGCGTGTGGTCGTTTAAATTTTGGGAATAAAATGATGATGAAAGTAATTTTTTTCTTGTCCAGATGTGTTATTTTTTAACTTTTACGTTAGTTATTTTTTTGTTTGTCTGAAAAACATCAACAATTACATTGATATTAATAAAAAACAACAACAATTGCATGTTAACCCAGTTTCATTTAAGATATAGTGTAGAATGTGGATTCCAGAAGTTTTAATTAAGTTTTTTTTTGTAAAATTTTAATTTTTTATTGTTTGACATAGATAATCTGAATACTACAATGAAGTTAATGAAGGAGATTATGCAACAATCGTAATAAAATGTTGTATTATTTAATTTTCTTCTGATGTTGTTGTTGTTATGTTTGGGCCATGTGTGAATTATTTTTAATTTTTAATTGTTATTTGTTTTTGTTGTAAACATAAAGTCATCTAATTTTTTTGTTTTTGATGCATGAGTTTGACATAATCGATATCGATGACATGAATGACGTGGCTGATGACATCACAAAACAATAATTTTAAAAAAGATATAAACTAATTACCTGCAGTTATTGTGTTAACACACAGATTTGATAGATTGTGCTATTTTTGAGTCATGTGTAAATTATTTTTAATTTTTAATTTTATTTGTTTTTGTTGTAAACATAAAGTGCATGAGTTTGACATAACCGATATCGACGACATGAATAACGTGGCTGATGACATCACAAAACAATCATTTTAAAATAAGATACAAAAATAATACAAAATAATTACTTGTTAACACTGATTTTATTATTTGTAATTATTGGATAAAGATATCTGAATACTACGATGTATAATTATTTATGACGTCATATATCAAGAAAAAGATTTAAGAAAATTAGTATGAAAAATAAAAAATATATTACAAGACAAGATGAAACATGTTAATCCAAATATTTTCATAAAGAAATTCTACTGATATCAGGAATCTGAAATTCAAAATGAGAAATGTGTTTTTGTGATTTCGATCATATGAAATCAAGAATATAACATTGAAATAATAGTACATTATGATGCTAGGACGTAAAGCTAAAGATTTTGGACGGATGTGGAGTTTGCAAATCGAGGCGCTAGCCGAGATTTGCACCCACATTAAGTCCAAAATAGCTTACGTCCGTGCATCATATACTATTTTTTATTCGCCGCAAGCAAAATATTTTAAGAAAATTGGTTTATTCTAAATTAAAATTATAAATTTTCATAAATTTTAAAATAAAAATATGTGGAACAAGTAACCTTTGACAAAATATTTATTATTTTTTCCAAATTATTTTGTAGCTATGACAACAAATGATAACAACTATTTTAATTGGATAATGAAATTTTGAATTTAAGGGTTGCTTTGATAAAAATTTTTATTTTACATAGAATTTAAACAAATACAAATGCTTTTTACTTTTTTGGACGTAGCTATGACAACAAAATAAATAGTTGAAAAGTGATACTTTAAAGCCGCAAAGCACAGTTATAAAGTAACACTTTAATATGCAGGCGAATAAAAAAGTAGTTTTTGTAGTTTTCACTGTTTCATATTAGGTTATTGTGTGTTTAAAAATGGAAATTTGGGATGGAAATTTTAGTAAATTTCATATAAAGAGAATTGTTTATAAAAATGTTTTGTTTGATTACAATTTAACAGCTGACCATCCATCTCGAATTGTGTTTCGTCTTCAACCAATAACGCCATTGGTTTCACACGAAACTCATATAATGGTGCGTTCAATTTGGAAGCATCTCTACCGATGAATTTGATCAGCATATTTGTGATGTTGGCTTCTTGCCCAACAAATAATTTTGTTAGCCTTGGCGGCATGTATAAATTCCCGGTATCTTTGATTTTTAATTTTGAAGTTATTCCATATATTACATGCATGCTGATAGTCTTAAAGCGGCCAGAAGAATTAGAACAAACTGTGTTGGAAAAATGATGATATGTTGGAAAACAAAAACTTTTTATTTGGAATTTTAGACGGCTGCCTATTGAATTATACAACATTTGACTGTGATTATTTTAAAATTTATGTCAAAAATGCTACTTGTGTAGGCTTATGTAGATAATTTTGCAACTATAGATGTTTACTTGGTTTGAATCAAAAATAACCCCAAAAATACTATAATAAATCCTATAAATACTATAATTACTCAGAAAAATATTTTTAAAGCATATTATCGAGTATTTTGCTTCTATAGGTTTTTGTTGCTTCATTAACATTTTGATAGAAGACTCCTGATAGAAGACTCATTTTCTTATCATTTTAAGTTGAAATATTTTAAACGAAAAAATGCAGTTTTTGCAAGAAATATTGAAAAAATAGAGCTCAAACATTTCGTATCTTTTTAGTTTTCTTAAGCCCATTGTAAATGTTATTGATTTGGATATTTCTCCACTCGAAAATGATAATTAAAAGATGCGATCAATTGTGAATTGTAAGCAATGTTAATAAAGTTTGTCTTAAAGAATATGAGCAGTATGAGTTCACTAATAATTAATGACTTTTAAAAGAATGTAATATGTTTTTATTTCCTCATTACGAAATTTCGCTTCTTCCGCGCGGGGGGACGCCACGCACAAATTTTCTGAGAAACTTCAAACCATACCTTTAAATTGAAAAATTTTGCTACATTAACAATATCTATAGATGAATTATACAACATTTGCTCGTTATATTTTTAAAATTTATGTCAAAAATGCTACTTGGGTAGGCTTATGTAGATAATTTTGCAACTATAGCATTGTGACAAACTTTGGCAAAATGGCTTGGCCTTAGCTGAACGTGCTGGCCAGTCAAGCCAATGACTGAAAATTAAAATTAAAATTAAAATTAAAATTAAAATTAAAATTAAAATTAAAATTAAAATTAAAATTAAAATTAAAATTAAAATTAAAATTAAAATTAAAATTAAAATTAAAATTAAAATTAAAATTAAAATTAAAATTAAAATTAAAATTAAAATTAAAATTAAAATTAAAATTAAAATTAAAATTAAAATTAAAATTAAAATTAAAATTAAAATTAAAATTAAAATTAAAATTAAAATTAAAATTAAAATTAAAATTAAAATTAAAATTAAAATTAAAATTAAAATTAAAATTAAAATTAAAATTAAAATTAAAATTAAAATTAAAATTAAAATTAAAATTAAAATTAAAATTAAAATTAAAATTAAAATTAAAATTAAAATTAAAATTAAAATTAAAATTAAAATTAAAATTAAAATTAAAATTAAAATTAAAATTAAAATTAAAATTAAAATTAAAATTAAAATTAAAATTAAAATTAAAATTAAAATTAAAATTAAAATTTTCTTAATACAAATTTCAAAATAGTTAAAGAAAAGTCAATTAAATGTTATGTTATCAATTGTGTTTTATTTATTAAAATAAAAACTACATTTCTTTTAATTATTGCTTAAAATTATATTGGTTAATCAATCAAGGATAGATAGTTAAGCTTAGGTTTCAACAATTATCAATTTTATTCATTTATTTTGAGCTATCCATAATGCTATAATGACCCCACGGTAAGGTATCATAACTACCGTTTATGATATATCTCTTATCATCATATGAACTTAAAGCTATTTTCGCTTGAGTAATGCTATGCATGATATGCTTCTCTGATTTTATCAAATTTTGAATGACATTAAATTCAACACAGCTATCCAAGCAATTAATATAATCCTCAAAAGTTATCTTGTTATTCACTACAGACTTTTTAATACCTTTAGCTTTTTTTATAATATTTTGATTTAAAATAGATTTTTTTATTTCATTCTCATCTAATTTTTCATCATCAAGAATTTTTTTTAAAACTTCCTCATCATCAATTGATTTTTGTATTTTTAAAGCATACATTTTTGCTCTTAAACCAACAAAATGCGTCATAATTTTACCACAATTCTCATCCTTCATCATCCCCAAAACTTTTTTATTTACCAGCGGTATGTTATAAATATTATTTTCGGGGTAGTCACTTGTATCAAAGTGAGTATGACAATCCAATCGTATAATATCATAAACATCATCACATTTGATTTCATATATCAAAGAATCTGTATCAGTATATAATAAATTAGAGTTTGTTTTGAAAGTTTTTTTGCATGTATTTATAATGAAAATCATAAATACTTAATTTTGAAATATCTAGTATAGACATTCCAACATATATCGGCTTATTAAAATATATTTCATGTTTATTTAGTTCTATTGCAACTAAATTTTCATTAAATATAGTTGATGATTTAAATTCAGGTTTGGAGATAAGAGCTTCAGCTCCATATCTACCCATCCATTTAGTCACTAGTTTAACATTACAATGTTTTCTGACGTTCTCTATTGTTTTACCGAAAACTGCATTATTCATTAGTTTAAACATATTTTTATCAAAATCGTTTTTGGATTCCATACGTAATTTTGTATTAAGATCTATATAAGGTTTTAACCATGGTGATTGATTAAATTTTAATATTCTGTGAATTTTCAATATCTTAATACCCGCATCTAAACATTGTTTTAAATTACGATAGTGTATTACGTATCGAAATTTATTATTAAGGGTACCCATTAATTTTTGTTCTTTTGATCTAGGAGCAGTACAATGCTCTGGGCAAAATGGTAAATCTCTATGATTATCATGTAAGGTTGTCGGATAATCTAAATCAACTTCCACAATATACCCCACGTCATCGTCATCTTTAATAGTTCTCACATCAAATTTATTTATATCAACATCTTCCATCCATTCAAATCCCCCGTAGGGGAGATATTGAGACATAGCCCAGCCATATTGATTGTTGATATCATTATACATAAGATAACTTGATTCTTTATTTGCATCGTAATCTAACATATATTTATTATTTGCTTTTGCAAAACGTTTAGAACATTGGGTTAATCCACCTCGAATACCTCGTTCAATAAACATTATTATATCAATATCTGTTAATAACTCCAAATTTATTTGAGTAAATTTTAACATACAATCCCAAGCATAACCAGGTAAAGTGTAATAATGAACCGGATCTAAACCATATGTAGTATGACAACTTTTTCGAAATTGCTCGAACACATCAGCTAGTAATAGAATATCAGTTTTTAAATATAAATCCGAATATTCACCTAAATTTTTACATTTAAACATATTCCAAATGCTAATTGCATGATCATATTCTGTTTTCGTGATGTTTTTATTTTCTATTTTGTTAAAAAATTCATATCGCTCTGGTATATTTGTTTTTTCTAATTTTTCTGTTGAGTCCAGATAATCGTATGGGAATACACCTTTTCTAGTAAGCATATTAAAATCATTGTTTGATAAATTTACAAACTCAGACTTTAAAACAGGAAAATAATTCAAGTATGAGGCTAACGTATCTAAAGATGAAGCCATAAACCTAAATGAATCAATAAATCGAAATTTTATTGTGGTTTGAGGTATGTGTTTAGTAAACGAAATGTAATTTTCTTTGTTGATTGGGAGTAAATCAATGCGTCCTTCAATTTTGGTTGAAATATCTTTAATAATGAAATGTGCATCATACCCTGATAAATTGTGAAAAATTATCGGTATTGCATGACTATCTTGAAAATTAATATTACATGCATTATGTGCTGCTCCACGATATTTACCAGTTAGGTGACAATGATCTTTAACTTTTATATCTGCTTCTGAGAAGAGATTTTCGCAAATATGACATGATTCTTCATCATCGAATTGTTGAAACTCCTCTTTAGTTAATTTGTTTATTGGTAATGGATGAGAGAATACTGTTTCAACATGTTCAGCAAATTGTTGAATTTCATCAATAAACCAACTTATACAATCATTTCCACGATATGATTTGAAAAATGATAAACTATCATTGTAAGCACATTTTACATAATATCCAATACTAAAAGGTTCGTGTTCTTGATATTTTCCTATATTATGTTTACATTCTAGAGGTTTTAGAAGACATTCAAGATCAGCATAAATAACGAACGGTACTGCTTCTTTGTTTTTATGATTTTTAAAATATAATTCTTGTTGTTGTTTTGTTGGTAAACGTATTTTACATTCATTTAAATCTTTGCAATCTTGAATGTGCAAATTTAACTTTGTTTCTGTGTGAAAATAGTGTAAACATCGATCGCATATATATATTTTTCCATTATGACGACTTAATTGCTTGGTTAAAAGTCTTGATAAATTTTTAATCCAAACAAAATGATATTTTGCAGTTGAAAGTATATATTCATTTTCGTCATTTACATCATACGTATCTTGAATCATTAGTAAATTAACATGTTTTTCTTTTTTATCTTTCGTTAGATATGTTGGCAGTGTCTTATAGTTTCGTTTTGAATCTTTTTTTAGTATATAAACATTAATTGATACATTATTTTGTTTTTCAAAAGTGGGAATTTGTTTGAAAGTCATTGGAAATCGAATCCCATTTAAGTTTAATTTATTTATATGATTCTCATAAGATTTTGTTCGCTCGGTATGTTTTTTGGTAGGATATAAAGCTGATGTTACAGCCCATGCAAAACATGCGTTATCACTATTTTTTACGTTTACACAAGCTAATTTTGATTCGATTTGTGAAGGTAATTTTATGTAAGAAGATCCAAGTTGTGGACTGTATTTGTTTATGTTTACAGTCAAATTCACAATAGCGGCTAACGTCCAACCACTGCTTTTATCTTGAAATTCACTGAGTTCTGTGATAATTGGATTAAGCACATTTTCTAAAAACCAATCGTTTAAGTTTGAATCTCGAAAAATAGTTGAGTTCTTAGTGTTAATGTACTTATATTCACACAACTGTTCTTTAGTTTTCATGACACAAAATTCACCACAAAATATCGTATTGATTTTAATTGCTTCTTCTTTTTTTAATATATTTTGGATGCGTCTACGAACAAACGCGTTACAATCAATTAAAACTGATTTTGCGTCTGTATGCACTAAATTTATAACAACGCCAGTCCTTATCCTAGTTTTAAATGCGGAATTGACATCTTCCCAAACCACTCTACCACTTGCTAATTCTTTTTTATTTTTGCGTGTAGCCTTGTTTTTTAAAAGATTTTTACATATTTGTCTAAATCCTTTAATTTGTCCAATAGCACATTTTACATTATTTTTTTCACCAATAGTTTTGATTGATTTTAATTTTTTGTTTAAATCTTTTAACGATTTTGTATATTCACTTATGCACAAATTTAATGTTTTTGGATTATTTTTTTCAATTGCCTTGTTTAACTTTAATTTTAATTGATTTACTTTTTCACTGATTTTAGACATTTTGATTTTTTTCTTTTTAAAATTTATTTTCCTCAAATTTAATAATATGTTGAGCACAGTTTATAAACTTAGTTCTGTTTATAAAAATTTATACAACTTACTAATTTAATTATTCCTCAAATTAAATAAAAACGTTCAACACAGTTTAAAAACTTATTTTTCTTAATAATAATTTAAAGGCTAATGAATAATTATTATTATACAAATCAAAAATTCGTTTACGATAGTTTACAAATTTGTACGACTAATGATGTTTTAACACAATTTTAAAAATAATTTTTGTAATAGGAATTAACACAACTAGCAAATTTTTCTTCAAATTAAAATACGATAATCAATGTTTATAAGACGATTTGAACAAGTAATGATCTTTATTGGGCGAAAGTCGGTTAAAAATCATTTAATTTAACGAAATGTAATGCTATATATGTATATATCATGATTTGTGTTTAAATAGTTGTATGCAATTACAACCGATGGAGTTTGTTTGTTTGTATGTGTTTCTTGAAATGTTAACATACAACAAAATATTCTACCAGCGATGATATTGTAATATAAATTGCAATTAAATATAAACTCATTTTAAAAAAACAAGACCCCACGCGTCAGACAAAGACCAGACATCCGAGACAAGCGAAAATCTTTCATAAACATCTCTTTAATAGAAATTGTGTTTATTTTTTACTATTGGATAACAAATGCTGATACATACAAACAGAAGCATCGTCAACAATAACAACAACAAAATTCCTAATCTCATAAAAGAATTGAAAATCAAGAAGAGAAAATTAAGAATTGCCAAATGGTGTACGAATGTTGTCATATCTATCTGACGTTAATTGTTTTCCTACATATTTTATCAAATATTTTCTATTTTCCATGTGTGTTAAATTTTTTCCCACAATTTTACATAGCATTCCGAAAAAACATTGTAAAAACATTGAATTGAAACTAAAAATTGTGATCAAACAAAACATTTTTATAAACAATTCTCTTTATATGAAATTTACTAAAATTTCCATCCCAAATTTCCATTTTTAAACACACAATAACCTAATATGAAACAGTGAAAACTACAAAAACTACTTTTATTTCAATGTTATATTCTTGATTTCATATGATCGAAATCACAAAAACACATTTCTCATTTTGAATTTCAGATTCCTGATATCAGTAGAATTTCTTTATGAAAATATTTGGATTAACATGTTTCATCTTGTCTTGTAATATATTTTTTATTTTTCATACTAATTTTCTTAAATCTTTTTCTTGATATATGACGATGTATTCAGATATCTTTATCCAATAATTACAAATAAAAAACTTACAAATAATAAAATCAGTGTGTTAACACAATAACTGCAAGTAATTATTTTGTATCTTATTTTAAAATGATTGTTTTGTGATGTCATCAGCCACGTTATTCATGTCGTCGATATCGGTTATGTCAAACTCATGCACTTTATGTTTACAACAAAAACAAATAAAATTAAAAATTAAAAATAATTCACACATGACTCAAACATAGCACAATCAATCAAATCTGTGAGTTAACACAATAACTGCAGGTAATTAGTTTATATCTTTTTTAAAATTATTGTTTTGTGATGTCATCAGCCACGTCATTCATGTCATCGATATCGATTATGTCAAACTCATGCATCAAAAACAAAAAAATTAGATGACTTTATGTTTACAACAAAAACAAATAACAATTAAAAATTAAAAATAATTCACACATGGCCCAAACATAACAACAACAACATCAGAAGAAAATTAAATAATACAACATTTTATTACGATTGTTGCATAATCTCCTTCATTAACTTCATTGTAGTATTCAGATTATCTATGTCAAACAATAAAAAATTAAAATTTTACAAAAAAAAAACTTAACTAAAACTTCTGGAATCCACATTCTACACTATGTCTTAAATGAAACTGGGTTAACATGCAATTGTTGTTGTTTTTTATTAATATCAATGTAATTGTTGATGTTTTTCAGACAAACAAAAAAATAACTAACGTAAAAGTTAAAAAATAACACATCTGGACAAGAAAAAAATTATTTTCATCATCATTTTATTCGCAAAATTTAAACGACCACACGCCTGATATTGTAATAAAAATTGCAATTAAACATAAACTCCTTTTAAAAAAACAAGACCCCACGTTTTAGACAAAGACCACGCATCCGAGACAAGCGAAAATCTTCCATAAACATCTCTTTAATAGAAATTGGGTTTATTTTTTATCATTTGATAACAAGTGCTGATACATACAAACAAAAGCATCGACAACAATAACAACAACAAATTTCCTAATCTCATAAAAGAATTGAGCGAAAACCTTGCATAAAAATCCTCTTTAATCGAAATTTACTTAATTTTTTAAAATTGGATAACAAATGCTAATAAAGACATACATCAAAAAAATCTCATTGGCAAACAAAAAAGGCAAACGCAGTAATACAACAATAACAATCTATATATTATTTTATTTCATATTACATCATGAATATTGTATGGTTATATAAATAACTAAACTCCTACACAGTAGTATTCTAATTGTCTGGTGACGTCATACATGTCTATAATTCATCATTGTAGTGTAAGTAATAATTCTCGCATTCTCTTATAACACTCTTTGATGACGTCATGAATCTAATCAATAATTATCGTATTCTCTTTGCGCGCTCTTTCGTGACGTCATAAATGGCACCAAAAAGCGCAGGATTTTTTCCCATATAAAAATACATGGGATTTTGGGTTGAAACACTCATATCTACACTACTGCGACTGCTGATAACAATATATAAATATGGTATAAATATTGTATGAATGTTGCATGAATGTTGCGCCGCAATACCTGGGCGATTACTGATAAAATTGTATAATGAAGTTGCATATGTTGGGCCGTAATAACTCATGCCACTACTTCCACTCCACCATGGATCAAATTCTACGTTATCCAAACAACTTCTGATCACGCCTTTATATGACTCGAATCAAAGTCCCAATAAATAATTCACACCACAGAGAGTTACTGATATTTAAACTACCGCTCAAATACAGCGTAGTATTTATTATAATTATCAAGCAAATTTTTATACACATAAAACAAATAATTATTGTATCAAAAGATCCAATCGACATTACTCTACAGTTAATAATTCTATTTATAAATAACACTATTATATTAAGTAATCAAATTCTGTTCATCCAAGAAATCATCTTGCATATGTAGTAAAACAAATTACATAGTTTTCCTACAACAACCTCTCAAAGTATATTCGCAATATCTTCTAAATTCCTACCCATGAATATAAAAACAATTGACCTAAAACTCTATTAAAATTGAAAACAAATATTTCATAACCTACCTTTTAATTACCTTTTTCTGGGTTATTTTAAAATATTTTTTAATATCGTTTAATTTAAATAAAATCAATTCGCGACATTGGCATTAAATAAAATTTAATTAAAACAAAATCAGTAGGTCAGTTGTTTCGATTTCAAAAACAATAATCAACGAGTAATCATTTTTTAATTATATAAGTAATATTTTAATGAATAATCAGACAGTCGTTCAGTAACAATTATTTAATTAATTTAAGAAGTAGTCGATATAAAGAAATCAATTTAGAAACAGTCATTTTTGAGAGTCAATTTTAAAATTCAAATCAATACAGTCGTTTTGTAACAATTAAGTGAATCGTTTTAAAAAATAAAACAAGTCAAACAGTGAATCGATAAAACAAGTCAAACAGTGAATCGATAAAACAAGCATTTAGGTAGTCGACCAGTCTATAATCGGAACCTCTATCAATAAGCCTAATACTATATAACGACTAAAAACACTACTTA
This sequence comes from Diogma glabrata, assembly GCA_963693315.1. Taxonomy (NCBI): domain Eukaryota; kingdom Metazoa; phylum Arthropoda; class Insecta; order Diptera; family Cylindrotomidae; genus Diogma; species Diogma glabrata. The sequence goes on along the minus strand of CAVNZG010000390.1, from coordinate 14,048 downwards.
AAGTCTAAATTAATTTAAAACAATAACTTAATCTAAAATAAAGAAATAAAACTAAAATTATAAGTGCAGTTCTTGAGTGTTTTACTATAGATGTCAATAAAAATTATATAAAATAAGTGAACCTATATTAATCTAAACAAAAATTTTATTTATTATATAATAAGTGATTAAAAACTAAAACACAAACAGGCTGATATTTTTAAGATTACATATTGTAATGAACTAATACAAAAACAAAGAAAATAAATTGATAATCGCATTAGTGGTGTTTTAGTGTCTCAGACTGCTACGAATTGCATTACAGTGCAATTTATTATAAATAGTGTACCAACGCATTAGTGGCACTACATTTTATCATATAGTAGTGTTATACTATCATTGGCACTACACATATTGTTACGTTTTTCTTAACCTCCTTCGAATTGGCCTAACTCACAATTCGATAAACGCAATTCCCAATTTCTTTCTGAGTTCGATCACTGATTAGTAAGCAAACACAACAGGTTTTATTAAGTATTCAACTCCTTAATTGTTCCACAACAACGGGAAACAATACAGCAAACAATATTCCTAACTAGAATATTCTTTCAACAGCTTCGAAACTCCAACGGTTTATTGTAGAAATTTCCAGTTCACAACGTTCAAAATAATACACAAAATATTTCTACTCAATAAAACTTAAAACTTTATTCACTAATTTTTTAATTCACTTTTACAATTTTAACTTCACAATCGCAGGTTTAAAATAAAACTAATTAAAAACTACAAGAAGTAATTTCCTTATATACATTCTGCTTAATGTCTAGGAATTTCGCGGTCACTTTTAAGAAACCTTGAGAAAATATTAGAATATTCGATTATTTTACGTTACGTTGATTTGATTCATAAAACCATTTGTTTTATGTAGACCTTATTTCTAAGAATATGTAGAACAACAACAATACTATTCATTTCATTCACTTTCTGTTGTGTTTTGTTGATTTTATTTTCCTGGAAGTGACCGTAATCGTCTAGATCTTTCTGTAATCGTCTAGATTTTTCTGTACTCGTAACATTACCCTCCACTTAAGCCTGTTCGTCCCGAACAGGATCTAGCTCTCCTTTGCATAAGGCCAATCTTTCCAAATGTACGACTTTCGCTTTGCCTCGATGGCCTTTCCTAATTCTATAAACAACGTCATTCAACTTGGTTATAATGTTGTAAGGTCCTTCCCATGCAGCTTGCAATTTCGGTGATAACCCTCGTTTTTGTTGTGGGTTGTGTAGCCATACTAATTGTCCTTCATCGAAACCTTTATTATTAGATCGTATATCATATCGGGCTTTCATTCTATCACTGGTCAGTTGTATCACTGGTCCGAACAAGCTTGTGAATATCTTCAAGGTTCTCCCTAATTCGGTTGACGTATTCTTGCGCAGACAATGATGTTGATGGTACCGCTCCAAATTTGAGGTCACTAGGAAGTCTTAAATCACTTCCAAAAATAGTTTGAGTTGGTGTCATGGTCGTGGTGTCATGAACTGCTAATCTGTATGCCATCTAAAATAAATTGAATGTGTTGATCCCAGTTACGTTGGTTCTTACTGACCACTTTTGCTAGAAATTCCTCCAATGTAGCATTAAATCTCTCAACCATCCCATCTGACTGTGGGTGTGAAGCTGTCGTCCTGGTTTTGTTAATCCCCAGCATTTGACAAATTTCCTGGAATACAGCTGACTCGAAGTTCCGTCCCTGATCGGTGTGAATCTCCATAGAAACTCCATAGCGGCTAATCCAATTATTTATCACAGCTTCAGCGATTGTGGTTGCTTCCTGGTTGGGAATCGCACACACTTCCGGCCACTTGCTGAAGTAGTCCATGATCACAAGCACATATGTATTCTGATTATCCGTTGTTGGAAATGGTCCCTCTACATCCATTGCGATCCTTTCAAATGGGGCACCTACATTGTATTGCTTCATTTTCCCATGACTTCTTCGTGCGGGTCCTTTCACCGCCGCACATTTATCGCATTTTTGACACCACTCCACAATTGATTGCCGAGTCCCCGACCAGTAAAACCGTTGTCAAATTTTTGCAAGAGTTTTGTTGATCCCAAGATGACCTCCACTCGTTCTTTCGTGATACTCTTTCAATACTGCTGGTATTTTCCCTTTTGGTACCACTGTAAGGGATTTCTTTATCTTGCCATCTGAGCTTTCCCATACCCTCTTTAAACATCCATTCTCTAGCTGGAGACTGTCCCATTGCGCCCAGTACGCCTTCAAAGTTTGAGTTTTATCAGCAATATCTCCCCATACTGGTTTGCAACCCTTTTCCTTGAACTCGATGATCGGTGCAAGATCCGGATCTTCTAATTGATCTCTCCTTATGGCTTCAGCAGTCCATTCATCGTCAGGTAGCACTTGTAGTAATCGTACATCGATGATGTTCTCCTTATTTTCTTGACGACTGCAATGCTTGCATTCAACTTGACAGGGTCGTCTCGATAATACATCAGCGTTCCCATGTGCAGTACCCTTTCGATGTTCAATGTCCAAATCGTACGCCTGCAACCGTTCGATCCAACGTGCTACTTGTCCCTCTAGATTTTTGAACTAGAGTAGCCATCTTAACGCACCATGGTCAGTTCTGAGATGAAATTTCTGACCATACAAGTATTTATGAAAATGTTTGACGCATTCCATAATGGCCAATAACTCCTTCCGGGTAACACAATAATTTCGCTCCGGCTTTGATAACATTTTGGAGAAATAAGCTATTACCTTTTCCTGACCATCTATTTTCTGCAACAATACTCTTCCTATACCTTCATTACTGGCATCAGTATCCAAAATAAACTGAACATTTGGTATAGGATAGGACAGAATTGGAGCCGTACATAATCTCTTTCGGAGCTCCACAAATGCTTGTTCTTGAGGTTCACTCCATTCAAATGCCTTATCTTTTCTGGTTAACTCATGCAGACTTTTGGCAACGTTGGCGAATCCTGGCACAAACCGTCTGTAATATGTGCACAATCCAAGGAAGCTTCGTAGTTCATGTAGGTTCGTTGGTCTTGGCCAGTTCATAACTGCTGCAATCTTGTCAGAATCTGTTTGAATTCCCATTGCCGTAGCCTTGTGTCCCAAATATTTTACTTCTTCCTTGAAAAGTGAACACTTTTTGGGACTTAAATTTAAAACGGCTACTTGCAATCTTTCTAGTACCTCCGCCAAGTTCCTCAAGTGGTCATCAAAGTCTTTGCCCATGACGATTATGTCATCCAAATATACAAGGCATGTTTTCCAGTGCAAGCCTTTTAGTACCCGTTCCATTAATCTCTCGAAAGTTGCAGGCGCGTTGCATAACCCAAATGGCATGACATTAAATTGCCATAGTCCATTTCCTACACTGAACGCTGTTTTCTCCCGATCTTCATCCGCAACTTCAACCTGCCAGTAACCACTCTGCAGATCCAATGTTGAAAACAATTTTGAACCCGATAATGTATCCAGTGTATCATTAATCCTAGGCAATGGGTAGCTATCCTTCTTCGTAACTATGTTTAGTTTCCTGTAGTCTACACAAAATCTCAAGCTCCTATCTTTCTTGCCAACTAACACCACAGGTGAGCTCCACCAGCTTCTTTCATATCTCTCACCATTTTATCAGCTTCCTCTCTTTTAGCTAATGGTAATCTTCTTGGTGCTTGACGAATGGGCTTTTCTGCTCCGGTGTCAATACGATGTTTCACCATATTGGTTCTGCCATTTCCTTCAGGTGTACTGCAGAATACAGACTTGTGCCGCTCTAGCAATTGACGTACTGCTTTCTTCTGCTCTTCTGAAAGCCCATCTGTCCATTTTTGCACAAGTTGTTCCATTTCTGCCTTTTGTTGTTTTGTGTTGACCAAGCTATTGATGTTTGGCTGCTCGCATTTTATTATTTTAGCTACCTCTTCGCATTGTACTATGATCGATCCTTTATTAATTGTTGTCTGTGTATCTGACAGATTTAATACCCTTACTGGTATTTTGTAATCAGCATCTGATCTACCTAAGGTTTTTCTTACTACGACTTTTTTACAATTTTGTTGTTCTTCTTTGTTGGCTTCCACAACCCACAACCTGGGTGACCCAGAACCTCCTTCCAATTTTCCCCAAATGATTGTTTCTGATTGGGGTGGCAGCTTTTCTCTGTGATCCAATATTATTCGACGGACACAATTTGAATCTTCACCATTAAATTGGAGTGGCAACTCAACATTTCCGTACGTGAGTACTCCTCTGCCAGCATCAATAACGAATCCATTTGGCCTCATGAAGTCCATTCCCAGGATGACTTCATCCACAATGTCAGCTACAACCACTTCATGTTGAAAGTGAGTATTCCCGATTTCAAAGTTGACCACTTTCTTTCCTTTAATACTTGCACTTTCACCAGTAGCTGTCTGCATTCGGTATCTTCCTGCTGGTTTTAGTTTCCCTTTCACAATATCAGTGCGAACGATTGTATTTGTTGCTCCCGTATCTAACGTGATGACACAACTTTTTCCATCAATATTAGCCCTAACAGTAAGGCTGTCACCTCCCCTTGTCAATCTCGAAACATGGATGAAGGCTATGGGGCAATCGGTTGTGGGAGTCAGCTTACGCCCCTTTAGGCTGACTCGTTGTAGTTTAACTGATGCGGTGCTGCTCCATCATCTTCTCTAGCTTGCTGCACCCGTTCTTCTGCTTGACGCCGCTGCAAAGGCGATGCTGATCTTGCTCGTTTCCTTCTCACATCTCTGCATTCCCTCGAAATATGACCCAACTTGCCACATAACCAGCATCCTGATAAATATAATAATTATAGGTTATTTTTTTTAATGTATCCTATCTAATACGTTCCGCTTAAATGTTTTCTACATTCAGACTATGGCAAAGATGAATTAAAAGTTAACTCCCTTTAACCAATACAAGTTGCATAAATTAATGTAAATTAAATTTTTACATTAATGAATTAAAAGGAGGTGTGGCCTATTGTTTCTAGAAAATACACTGGCAACAAAAACTGAGTTACCAGACGTTTCTGCTTATTTGTTTTTGAATATAAATAAGCGAACAAAATATCAGATAGTCAGTTTTAATTTTGCAATTAAAAGTGTTTTATAAATATTCGCAAGTATAAGGAATAATCGGTGGTACTTGAGCCTGGGTACTAATAGTAAAAGAATTTGAACTTAGTGGAATAGTAAATACAGATTTTACGATTCCGACACTCATTGATTCAAATTGTGGAAAGCGGCGAAATCTATCGTACACAAATTGGAGACCCTGGAATTTATTGCAATTAAAATCGGAAGCTGCTGTAATTTGTTGACAAATAAAGTTTGAGATTTTGCTAACTAAAGATCTGTCTTTTTACTGTCGTATTTGCTCAATAATCTAAAAGAACCAACGAAGAGTCGTTACAGTGGTGTCAGAAGTGGGATTATTGAAACAATGGTCAAGACAGTAAATATTAGTGATCTCAGCCAGACCCAGCTGAAGGATGAGTTGAAGAAAAGGAATGCTCCAATCCATGGAACGAAGGCAGAACTTGCATTCCGGCTGCGTAAAGTTTTAGAAGAATCAGGCCAAAACACAGAGGTCATAGAAATAGAGCCGGAGGAAGCTCCGGTTCAGAATGCCCCAGCAATTGATCCGATGATGACGTTGATGAAAGAAATGATGGCACAGCAGCAACAACAATTTGCTGATATGATGGCCAAACAAGGAAACAATCTGATGGCCCGACAAGAGAAACTGCCAGCGGAACAAAAAGTAGACCAACAACAACAACTTGCTGATATGATGGCCAAACAAGGAAACAACCAACAACAACAACTTGCTGATATGATGGCCAAACAAGAGAAACTAGCAGCGGAACAAAAATTAGATCAACAACAGCTACGTGAAGTAATCGAGTCACGTATATCCAGTGCGGAGGTTAAAATCAATAACATGGAAAGGGAGCTGCGGACAGTTACCGAAGAACAAGAGAAATTACGCAAACTTTCGAGTGAATTACGCCAAGAAATAGCACAAGGGAAGTCAGGTAACATGATCAACTACTTCAGCCCCAGCTAGAGTGAAAATACCCGCATTTGATGGATCTACATCGTATCAGATATTTAAGATGCAATTTGAGATAGCAACAACTGGGGTTGATCACCAGCAAAAAGCGAATGCGCTTATATTGACATTGAAGGGACCTGCTGCTGAAATTTTGCAGACACTATCAGCGACAGAGCATGATTACAGCAAGATAATGGAGGCCTTAGAAGTAAGCTATGGGGAAGGTCATATGCAAGCTCTCCATCGCATGCAGCTCAAAACACGAAAACAAGGAGTCAGCGAAACTTTGCAAAAATTAGAGGCTGACATTGTGAGACTGGTAAATCTGTCATACCCGAACTATAACGCTGAACATCGAGACGAACTGGCCGCCGATACATGTATCAATGCTCTTCGAGATGTACAAATGAGAAATCAGCTGTATCTAAGCGGGAAGAAACTACCTACGGAAGTCTTAGCATTGGCCCTACAAATGGAAGCTGGAAAAAGAGCGCTTGCCTTAGATAGAGTACGTAAGATGGAAGTTTCTGAAGAGCCACTAAAAGCAGTGCTTGATGAGGTGATCATGCATGTCAAAAAGTTGGAAGATAAGCCTGAACGAAATCAACGAAGAAGATCTAGAAGAGTAAGATTTATTTTTTATTTATTTATTTATTCAATTGATCAACAAAATATAATTTAACTGACCTACATTTTAAGCTTTAAACATTTTGGAAATCCTAAAAATATTTATAATAAAAATAAAAACAAATTAAAATTTAATTTAACCGACCTCCTATACATATTAAAATTTAAATAATTTGCTAACATCTACTTAAAATTTAATAATAAAAATTAAAACCAAATAAAATTTAATTTAATTGACCTACTTATAAAATTTTATGTTTTAAATAATTTAGTAATTTTATTTTTAAATTCATTTCTACCGATGTTGAAATCGAAAGCGCTGTAGAACATGTTAAACCTGTTTATAGCCAAATCCAGAGGATTATTTTTACCATAATTCGTTCTATGAAATCGTGGTTGTAATAAAGCCCGGTCACGAATGTTTAAATTTTTAGCAAGAATATCAAGCATGGACAACAGAATGGGTGAGTCAGTATGTCCACTTAACAAATCAAAAATGAAACAAGCAGAGCTAATTGAACGCCTTTTTTCAAGTGTTAGAATATCAAGCTGAACACAACGTTCTAAATATGGGATATACTCCTGATTATTAAGCCAATAACGACAAATTCGGCGACTAAATTTCCGTTGAATGCGTTCAATACGATTAACTCGAACAACATAATGTGGGTTCCAAATTATAGATAAATATTCTAATTGTGATCGAACTAATGAAAAAAACAATGTTTTAAACGTAGAAGCATCTCGGAAATCCTTACATGTTCTAAACATAAATCCAAGCATAGCATTGGCTTTATTTATTATTGTTTCAGTATGTTGAATAAAATTTAGGCTACAATCATGGTGAATGCCAAGATCCTTATGCACATTCACTTTTTCAATAACAGTACTGTTAAAATTGTACTCGTAGCTAATGGGATTTTTCTTCCGATAAAAACTCATAACTCGACATTTCCCAATATTAAGTTCCAATTTGTTTCGTTGACACCATACAGTAAAACGGTTTAGATCTTGTTGAAGAAGCTTACAATCATTTAATGTAACTATTTTAGCAAATACTTTCATATCATCTGCATACAGCAAAAATTTTGAGTGCATCAGACAACTACCAACGTCATTAATAAATGTTAAAAATAGTAGAGGTCCAAGGTGACTACCCTGTGGCACCCCTGAAGTAACGTCTATCCCAGACGATATACGATCCCCTAATTTCACTTTTTGTATTCTATCTTCAAGATAAGAAGCTAACCACAAAAGCATGGCAGAGTGAACACCAGCGCAGCGCAACTTAGATATTACAATTTCGTGAGAAATTCTGTCAAAAGCTTTTTTAAAATCGGTGAATACTACATCCACCTGCTCACCCTATTCTATTGTATTCACAACGAAATCAACAAACTCAATCATATTTGTAGAAGCAGATCTGCCAGGAAAAAAACCATGTTGCTGCGGAATGACACACTTTCCAATCTTCTTAAACAATATATCCCGAACAATACATTCGAACAACTTAGGGGTAGCAGATAGAATAGAAATGGGTCTATAGTTTCCAACTAATGATCTATCTCCACTTTTATACACCGGAATGACATACGAAGACTTCCAGCAAGCGGGAACAAATCCAACTTCAAGTGATCTATTAAATAACAATTGCAAGGGATAAGCTAGAGAATAAGCACAGTTGCGCAAAATAATGGCAGGTAGATTATTGGGACCAGAATTATGATTAGATTTAAGGCTACAGAGATATTCACAAATTTGATTAACATCAAGGCTAATGAAACCAATGCTAGCAATAGCTTGATCATCATCGGACCCAGATAACGATTCAGACAATTCACACGATTCAGACACTGGTAAAAAGTTTGAAGAGAAAAACGTTGAAAACATACTACAGAAGAACATTCAGACTCTTGAGATCGGAATTTCATAAATCGAGGATAACCAGAAATGCCTCTCCTCGAATTTATGAAAGACCAGAATTTCTTAAGATTCCTGTTTATTCCTAGTTCAATTTTATTTACGTATATACGAAACTTTAGTCGTTGCATTTTTTTAAAGGCACGCCGAACATTTCTAAACGCACAGTAGCTAGATAAATGAAAACGGGTTGGATACTGTTTCCGTAACCGATCCATACGGTTTTTGGCCCGCCGAAGCGCGTTATCCGACCATGGATTTGTTTTCGATTGACGCTTTGCACAAATTGGAATGAAATTTTCAATTCCTAGAGCTATTACCTCGTAGAATCTCTTCACTGCAAGATCCAAGTCACAAAAATCAAACAGCGCTAACCAATCAACATCATCATAAAATAAATTTAAATTAATGTAATCACCTTTATTAAAGTTTAAATACGAACTCTTAACATTACTTACAAATTCAATATTACCAAGATCAATTGTTAGAAGAACTAACTTATGATGTTCATCGTTTTTAACCAAACATTCATGACATTCCTCCAAATTATACAATGATTCAAAGAAGTTCCCGGATACAAAAACTAAATCCAATAACCGACCACGAGAATTAAATAAGCCGTTAATTTGATTCAAATCTAAGGATGCTAGAGAGTCTACAAAATGAGACTCAAGAGCAGAGAGATTATTATTAGGTAGAAGGCTATTAGAGTTCATTTGCCAAGATATATACGGTAAGTTGAAATCGCCGAACACCAGTACTATTGTACTATCGTCAATAGATTCAACAATAGACGTTATGATGTTACAGTGCTCAGAATAAAATATTAAATTAGAACTGGGCGGAATGTAATGAGCTCCAATCACAAACTTCCTTAAAGGAGTTTTAACTTTAGCCCACACAGTCTCACAGTCCAATGGCGATACAAAATCAATCTTTTTGGAAATAAAGTCAGATTTTAATGCAATCAGCACACCACCGCCTCGAGAATATGAACGATCACACCTGAAAACTACGTAGTTGCTAGAAAAAAGTTCCGAATCAAAGACATCAGGAGAAAGCCATGTTTCAATTAAAACAACAATGTCATAATCATTGTCACTTAAAGCTAAAGAAAATTGAATAGTTTTTGTACGTAAGCCTATAACATTCTGATAGTAAATTTTGAGTGAAGTTGAATAAGAATTATCAGAAGCATTTGATCCAATAACCCCTACATTTTGATGACCATCGTTTATGTTGTAATTTACTTTAAGCCCTCTTGAGTCAAGCGTGGGCGTAAAAAACGGTTCCCATATTTTGCACGGTTTGTAAATTCTTTTACCAGAGCACCATCAGGCCATACTTCAGGAGCAAGCATTAATTCAAATGTGCTACCAGGAACCCCAATTTTAAAAGATACATAGCCACGGTTACCCTCGTCATCTTTAGGTTTCAATTGCGTTAGTACCATATCTTCAATATCAAATTTACTTTTAATGTAGTTCCTAACATCTTCATAATTAACTTCCTTATGCAACCTAGACACAAACAACCATTTGAGAGGTTGAACAAGATGCTGGAATTGTGGGCAGTTAGGGCACATCAGACTGGAATGCAAAACACGAGTAGCAGCAAAAGAAGGAGTAGTTCCAGTCCAGTTGATGAACCTCTGAAACAAGCAAGTGGATGTCAAAAAGGAAAGGGATTTCCGCGGTTCACACCAGAAGGGAAGGATACATTGTAACGCTGATAATCTTTCAAGAAGACCCTGTATTGAGGAGCGCAAGCCATGTAGCAGGACGAAGAGAAAAGAGGCAATGACAGTGAATCAAATTAAGTTCCAAGCTCCTGACGATTGGTGTACCGAGGCATTTAAAAGAGAGCAGCTAAAGGATCCAGCTATGGCACCAATATTGAAATGGAAAACCGAAGGAAGGCGACCGGAGTGGAAAGAGGTAGCACCTTTAAGTACGGAGGTGAAATGCTACTGGGCGCAATGGGACTCACTATTTATGGACAACGGGATACTAAAAAGAAAATGGGAGTCCGCTGATGGAAAGAAAGTGTTGGAACAGCTGGTGTTGCCGTCAAGTCGAGTAGAAGAGGTACTGGGAAAGCTGCATGGAAGTATTTCTGGAGGACACCTGGGAGTCAATAAAACCCTAGCCAAAGTAAGGGAGAGGTTTTATTGGGTAAGGTATCGAATCGACGTAGAGCAATGGTGTCGGCGATGCGATACTTGTGCAGCGAGCAAAGGACCAAAGACTAGAACTCGAGGAGAGATGAAACAGTACAATGTGGGCGCCCCAATGTAGAGAATTTCTATAGACATCGCGGGGCCATTTCCGGAAACTACAAAAGGTAACAAATACATCATGGTGGTCATTGATTACTTTACAAAATGGCCGGAAGCTTATGCAATACCGAACCAGGAAGCAGTTACGGTCGCTGAAACGTTAGTCAACGAATGGGTTTGCAGATATGGAACACCGCTTGAGTTGCATACCGACCAGGGAAGGAACTTCGAATCTCAACTGATGAAAGAGCTGTGCAGAACACTCGACATTAGAAAAACACGAACTACACCTATGAACCCGCAGTCGGATGGCATGGTAGAACGATTCAACCGTACCATGGAAGAACATTTGTCAAAGGTAGTAGAAGCCAACCAAAGAAATTGGGACAAGGATCTTCCGTTATTCTTGATGGCCTATCGTAGCGCAGTGCACGATACGACAAGTGAAACGCCAGCGAATATCATGTTTGGAAGAGAACTACATCTTCCCAGTGACATCGAGTTTGGCATCCCTGAAGGTCTGGTATCCACGAAAACGGATTATGTGGGAAAACTAAGGGAGAAGATGAATAAAATCCATCAACAGGTTCGGAACCACATTAGGATTGACAGTGACAAAATGAAAACCAGGTACGACATAAATGCAAATAGTGACGGTTTTCAAGAAGAAGAATTGGTATGGCTATACAACCCCAGGAGAACTAAGGGAAGATCACCCAAGCTGCAGCCAGATTGGGAAGGTCCATATAAAATAATCAAACGAATTAATGATGTTATCTTCCGCATCCAAAAGGGACCCCGTACCAAGATGAAAGTGATACACCTGCAAAGGTTGGCACCGTACCAAGGTAACAGCACCAATGCGATAGCTGATATTGTTCGGGACGAACAAAACTAAATGGAGGGCAGTGTAATAAACTTCGTCCAGAATGGGTTAATTTAATTTAATCATAAATAACCAATACGTTCCGCCTAAATGTTTTCTACATTCAGACTATGGCAAAGATGAATTAAAAGTTAACTCCCTTTAACCAATACAAGTTGCATAAATTAATGTAAATTAAATTTTTACATTAATGAATTAAAAGGAGGTGTGGCCTATTGTTTCTAGAAAATACACTGGCAACAAAAACTGAGTTACCAGACGTTTCTGCTTATTTGTTTTTGAATATAAATAAGCGAACAAAATATCAGATAGTCAGTTTTAATTTTGCAATTAAAAGTGTATTATAAATATTCGCAAGTATAAGGAATAATCGGTGGTACTTGAGCCTGGGTACTAATAGTAAAAGAATTTGAACTTAGTGGAATAGTAAATACAGATTTTACGATTCCGACACTCATTGATTCAAATTGTGGAAAGCGGCGAAATCTATCGTACACAAATTGGAGACCCTGGAATTTATTGCAATTAAAACATATATTATACATAGTGTTATATATAGTTATATAGTTATATATGTGTTATATATAGTGTCCCAGAAAAATTAAAATTGTTTTTTTTAACGCATACCCTTTAATTTTTTTTCTTTTATGTCAAAACAACTGTAAATAAAATTTCATGCAATTTAAATAACAGTAACCCGTGCCGACTTGCACCTAAACATTTCAGTACTTGATTGTGTACTATAGCGTGCATACCTGTTTTAATGTGCTTATAATTTCTAAATGTCTTGTCGGTTATACGAATTTTTCTTGAAAACTAAATATGTCTGTCGAACTACGTAGTTCTAAACAAAAAATATACCTAAAAGGTAACCCAAAACTTCCTTTAAATGGACAAGCTCTCGTATAGTATTGTTGTATAATATATTGTTTTTTAATATAATACATTTCATACGAAAACAAAGAACAATTGTTGTGCCAAAACTGAATAATTCTATAGACACGTTTGGAATGTTATTTTAGATTGAAAACTCAAGACAAAGTGCAAATTCTCTGCTGCTATAACTGCTTCGAATACACATCGTATGTGTGCGCGTTGAAAAAAATCAATATAGAAAAACTTATTTTCGCTTGCAACCATCACATGTACGAGCTGGTGTAAAAATGTCTTTTTGAAGTGAAAATAAAACAAGTGCCTATAATAAGCCCGGACATTCCACTTTTTCGAAAAATTAGAGATCATTGGCAAAAAGTTGATCTCCATAAAATAGAATGCTATAGAGAAAAGGTAGAATGGTGCCTGTTTCCAAAATTGATAAATTCAAAGTAATAGAAATAATAATTAAAAAGGAGATATCAATGCTTAAAGCATTTCAGCTGTATCGTTCAGATACAGCTAAAAGAGCGGTCTAATTAATGCAGGACTTTCATTGTTTAATTACAATTGAGGCAATACTTGTTATGTTGCGTACAAAAGCACAAGATGTTATATCCGGACTGTAAACAGCAAAAAATTGAAAAGAAAATATACTTAGTAATAGTTGTTGTGATGAAAAATAATATTAAAATATGGAGGGACTGAAATCTCAAGCTCTGAGATATCAAGATTTCGGTCTGGGTTAAGGATTTTGATATAGTTTTCGGCAAAAAACTTTTATGAGGACATTGCTTTTAGTTTTGGGCAGCGATGTACATCAAACATAAAACTATTTGTTAAAGTATAAATATTTTTTTATTTCTGTTTAGAAATTTATTACAAAACTAACACGAAATATTAATAAGTGCCGGAAAATTATAACAGATCATAGATTAATATAACTTAGTAAAAAGATGAAACACCCAGCAAACTACTCAAAAACCTCTCCATTTAGATTTTTAAAATTTTAAAAATATTCCAAAAATTATTACAAAACCAAAAATTTCCATGTCCAATTTCATGTTCGATAACATTTCATGTCAAACAAATAACTAATTTCATACTGTTCCAAAAAATTAAGTAAAATGAAAATCATTCTTTTGACACACTTGACAACATTTTTTTGACTAACTTATAATACAATAATCTAGATTTTGGTTTCACATACCAATACCGACCATCAAAATTTCTCCAAATTCAATGTTCCTATTCGTAATCACTTAAAATGAACGTTTTTAGGCAAAAAATAGGCAAATTTCCTTGTTTTAACACACTTGACGATTTTTTTAGACACACTTCCCGTACAGTTATCGAACACATCGTCCTTTTGGCTCTT